>CAAALY010000078.1:0-13307 GCA_900617795.1 Protopolystoma xenopodis
CACGCGTAAATGAAAGAATTTCCCTTTTCGCTGGATGATCTTATTTCAAGGTCTTAATCTATCCAACTATGAGAGCATTTACTTTACTCTTCGAGGCTGATAATAAAAAAATATTGTATTTCATCAGCATTCTGATGGTCTTAAATCCTTCTTGCATTTTACGAGCATGTTAATTTCTTTAGTAATACATCATACATAAACTATTTTTATCTCCGGTAAAAATTGGTTGTAAAAATATATTAAATTAGCAAGCACTCCCAAAATGTAGATAAATTATTTTTCTGTTTTTTCTGGCTTTGTCAACTTCCAAGTATCTGACTAATAAACCACCCTAAACTGTTTTACAGGCTGTGTACATTTGCATTGTCTGACAAGTAGTTCTCTCACGGCCTATCCTTATGTTGATGCTGGAGCTGGTTCAATACTTACATGAAAAGTATATCGGAGATATTGTGTCCTTCACTTCGAGCTTTCTTTTTGATTCAAATATATGCTATATGAAAGTTCTGATGGAAATATTAGGGAAGATTTCATTACTTTTTGCCCAAAATATGACTTTACAAGAATATATGACTTTTAACGTAGTTTATAACAACTAAAAATTCATAACATTATTAGCCATAGAAGAGAATGAAAGCTTACTGTTTAGGAAACCCTAAAAACACTGATAATCAGCAAGAGTAGTTTTAACAAAAGTTGGAACTTGAATAACAATAAAAGGCATTGCAACGGAGTGTCAAGTTGAAGTAAAATAAATACGACTTCAGTGAATGGAAGCGAAACATGGAACTTGCTTATATAATTTAGGACAGTGGTTCCCAAACTTTTCCTAGTCGCGACGCTCTTTTTAAATTAAAGTTTTTCCATGGCGCCCTACCCTAAGTATAACTATTCGTAAGTAAGAGATAAAAATAAATAAAACTCGTTTATCTTCATTATTTTTTTTACTTTATTAACATTAAATTAATATTTTTATTATTTAATGTGATGGATGGGCCTGCAAATCACTGCACATTTTCTCAAATTGAAACGTTTACAATATTTCGCGGCTCCCCAGGGCGCCGCGGTGCACAGTCTGGGAATCACTTATTTACGAGGATGCTTGATCGAGGAATGCAGATTCAAGTAGTTCCTGCAGCCTTAAGACACGCTATGACGTGTGCAAAGTTAGAAACCCAAATATGCTACAAATCCTCTTGAGTTTTGCTGCAAATGTTACATACATAATCTCAGCTGGATCAAAATAAATGGGTTTACGTATGGAGGTGGGCCATCAAGTCAAGGCCTCACAGTAAGATTCAACAAATCTAGTATATATTCCAAACTGAGAAAAGTTGAGTCATATGGTTAGGTTTGACTGCATGATCAAAGGATGGATAATTCGAGAGCCTAAGTTGAGAGCTGCTCTCAAAGTAAAAGTGGGTGACTGAAGAGAGAAAGAGTTTCACATTGCCCTTTCAGGAATATAATGACAGATTAATTAGAAGATAATAGTTCTAGGAGTTCCAAAGGATGTGGATCAGCGAAAGAGGAGTCTGCGTCTGACAGATTTTAATCATCGGAACCAGGAATTGAGAAGTCTAAGGTGAATTCTGGTTGAGAATAATTATCCACAAGGACTGGTTGACAATTATTTTATAATATTGTCAAATAGTATGGAGTGAAATATATATTTGGGCCTAGATAAGAGGTTAGACCACTCTGTCAGAGTCCTTATGCTGCCACCGTCTAATCTACGGAAGAAGATAGGCGAATTATTGAGGTGGGATATCAGGGCCATTTATAAGGAGAAAATAACATTCCTTGATAATGCCTTATTTTCGAGAATATTCTGACCCTCTCTCCAGATCAAGCTGTTACAAGATTTTGGGCTCATGCGGTAGCCCCTAAGTGAGCAAGACTTGCAGGCTCATACATAAGAAGTTATCAGAATACAAAAGAGCCTGCAAGGGTCTGTGGGTGTAAAAATCGGAATTGGCCGAAGGCATGGCTCGCATAGGACACCAAATAGACAGGTCACTTGTCAAACGCATAGCTTGATATGGGGGCTATACAGGTAAGCGAAAGATTAGGGAGGCGATAGAAATTACTGAAGTGAAGTAATTAGTGTAGGAAACTAAATGTAAACGAATTGTGGGTACTGGATAGGATTAAAGAGAGTGGGAGGGAACGAGAAGTCCAGCAGAGCAAGAGAAGGAGGCTTGATTGTGCCAGAATCTGATTTTGACGCACACATCTCACGTATTTCAAGAGCAATGCATGACACAGAACGAGTGCAATGGAACACAATAACATGCGATAAAATTTCACGATTACGATATAAGTGTTTTAGGGGGGGATGTAGCTGTCCGATCACAATTACATACGTTTCATGCTTCATATGCAGCAACTTCGCATGTCATCCGCAATCACATAACTTTTCATTAAAAATTTTGGCAAAGCATAGTATATCCAACCAAATCATGATATGCCTCATTAAGTTGACCAAGTTAGACTATAAGAAGTAAGCAGGTTTGAAGACGGTCACTATTCTTGTCTTAGTGTTTTGGTGAATTGTTATTAAGCCTGATATCCTGCTCTGACGATGTCCGTCACATGACGGACATAGTTCAGCAAGGATTAATTGGGGTGTCGGGGCTGTGTGCCGAGGACCTATTCGCACAACTCTAAGGAAATTCCCCCTACAGCTTCAGATAAGGCCAGTTTACGAATCCCTTCCACTCGCCTCTTTAAACCAAGTGAAAGGTACTTCAATACCAATCGGAGTACTGTTTATTTGTCAAAGATCGTACGTCTAATCTCACCCATTAAAAAAGTTTTTTGACCTTGCTTTTGTAGCTTTGTGATATTGCAGAAGGACCAAGAGAAACTCACCTAGTCAGGAGTCCATAGTATGCATGATAATTTCCAGTCGGGCCATGGACTTGGTACATTCTAAGCTATTTCGTCGGCATCGTCAGTGAGTCTTGCCATTCATGGCACCACACTACAACTCGTCAAAGAGACAAGTGAAGGGCAAGAGGGGGACTCTTATAGGACCCGCCGGGAGAGGGTTGAGGATTAAACCTCAACCTTAGATTAAACCTCCCGACACAAGGAGGGAGATGTTTGTGAATAGGTTTCAAATATGTTTATATAAACAAGTAAGAAATAGTGATATTGAAGGGGTGATACGAGTATATAGGATAGGTGAATAACCCAGGACAGTAGGAGAAATATCACAACTGTTTATCAGACAATTAGCCAAAGGATCGAATAAACTTGCCTTTTTGACGAGTTGAGGTTTGGTGCTGAGAATGGCAAGGCTAACTGACGATGCCGGTGAAGCGTCTGGGAATGTACCAAGTCCACGGTCTGACTCTGGAAACTATTATGCATACTATGGACTCCGGACAAGTTGCCTCCATCTAGTTCTTCCTGCCAATATGATCAAGTTGCGAAAATAAGGTCAAACAACTTCTATGCAACAAAGGGGATCGCGACCATACAAAACGCCACACCAACTTGGTCTTCATACTTTCGATTTATTCATTAAATTTCATTCTAATAGAAATATGGTTAAATTAGTCTTTCTAGAAAAAGGCAAGCTCTTTCGGCAAAAATACCCAAGTTGTTATCTTACGTTAGCAGTATAATCAGCAAACATTACTATATACATATGCTATTTTCACCTATATTTCGTCTCTACCAACATACGCCCCACTTAATCTGATGACAAATTTATCGGATACAATTATTTAATTATGTTATAACCTATATTTCACTAACATTTGCCTTTTTTAACCTCATTTTATGTTTCGGTACTTGGTGAAGATGAGCTGATTATATTACTTCTAATGCATAAGTATTTTCGTTCCCTAAATTTCACATGCAAAGAAATCGATTATTAAGAAATAGGACTTTTAGACATCCGTTAGTCGAAGAATTCGTATTTTTGTATTGAGGAAAGTAAATTCGTAAGTTGATTACAGATAATATGACTAAATTTGCTTTCGCCTCCTATTTGTGCCTTTTTAATGATATTAATGTTGCTCTGTTCATCAAGTCATAGTCTTAACCCGGTGGATAATTGCTAAGATGCCGTCTTTGATGTGTAATTAATCTTCGTTATTTTAAACCACGTTTAAATATACCCCATCAAAATTTACAGTAGGCTCCATAATTCTGAATCCATCCTCAATAACCGTTAGAATTTCGTCATCTATGCCAAAATTAATACAACTCTACTCATTTGTAAATTTTCGCTCAGGTTCACATAGTATATGATATGTGTTCAGCATATATCGTTTAAGGTAATGTAGGACTGGTAGTTAAATTTTCCTACTGCAATATGTAAGTCTCATCAGCACCCTCAGCAGTATTCGATCCATGAAAGTGCAGCCTATAGTATCCACACACTTACTACTACGCCACACTACTGAGAGGACCCTTGGGTCACAGGTCAGAAGAGAATTTCGAGGAACTCCGGGCATTTTCCCATATCACATTCTGTGGTGGGATTCTAGATGAAGTTAAGTTATATTTGCTCTATCAATCGGCTACATTACTTATTTTTTGTTTGTAAGTAGGCTTTCGAGACTACCAGTTAATTAGATTCACATCGGCATTGAATAAGAATACCTATTTGGTGGCACGGCTATGTGAAATTAAAAAAAAAAATAAAATCTACGCATATCGCGAAAAATGCAGTTGCCAGTCCTTCATCACCTTAAACGAAATAGGGTGAGCACACCTCATATATCTGGTTTACTCTTAGTCTCAAAAGCCTATTTACAAACGAAAGTTTACATAGAAGTTGTTTGTTTGTTATTAATAGGAAGACTTGGAGGAACGCATCTAGTCCTGAGTCCATTGTATGTCTTATAATTTCCAAATTCGGACCGTGGAATGGTACATTCACGGACGTTTCGCCGGCATCGTAGTCGGCATCATCAGTGAGTATTGCCATTATTAGCACCATACACAACTCGTCAGAACACAAGTGAAGCCGATTCTTTGACCAAATGTGTCTTAAACAGTTGTGGTATCTCTTCTACTGTCATGGGCTATTCACCTATCCTATATCCTCGTATCATGCCTTCACTATTACAATTTTTCTTGCTTATATAAATCAATTATGGTGTGCCCTTTTGAGTGGCTTTCATGAGAACCGTCCACATTCCATGCTGCCGTTCTCACACCCTTTACCCTTGTTATGGAAATGTTGATCAGAGTCTGCCATATTGTTACGCATTCCTCCTTCCATAGGCCTTATCAAAGTCTCATTTTTTGCCCCGTAGGATCCATTTGCTATCTCCCTGGTCCAAGTAGTTCACTCGACCCCTGACACTTCATCTGTCCTACTCGAAACGTTATTAGCTCTCCCCCGCGTCTGGATGACTAATTCAAGGCTAAGGTCTCTGAGTAAATCTCATGGTCAAGTCTTTGAAACATGGACCACGTCTACAATAAAACAGGCCTACTATCAGCCAGCCGCGTCTATCCTGTTTCTATGCCTAATACCAGGTCTCTGACTTCCTGTGCTCTAGTCTCTTGTTTGCAAACTACAAAACGTTGTGGTCCAATATTGAACCTAATCGAAGCAAGCAGTACCACAAAATTTGTGGGTTGGCTCACAAGAGACTAGGGCATAGCAAGTCATAGACTTGGTATTACGGATAGAAATAGGATAGACGCGGCGAAGACTGGATCTAATTGGCTGACAATGGGCCTGTTTTACCATATAGCTGGTCGATGTAGCTAAGGCTTGACCATGAGACTTACTCAGAGGCTTTAACCTTGAATTAGTGACCAAGACACAGGGGATGGGTAGCACAGATGGGGCGGCAGGGGTCGAGTAAAATACTTGAAGCAGGAAGATAGCAGATGGATCCTACGGGGCAAGAGGGAGACTTCGATAAGACCTATGGGTGGAGGACTGCGTAACAATATAGCAGACTCTGACCAACATTCCCAGAACAAAGGTGAAGTGTGTGAGAACGGCAGCGTGGAGTGTGGACGGTTTTCAGGAAAGCCGCTCAAAGCGGCACATCATACTAGATTTAAATAAGCAAAGAAAAATTGTGATAGTGGAGGCATGATACGAGGATATAGAATAGGTGAATAGCCCATGACAAAAAGAGAGATACCACAACTGTTTTGTACACATTTGGTCAAAGGATAGGCTTCACTTGTCTCTTTAACGAGTTGTTTTATGGTGCTAAGAATGGCAAGACTCACTGACGATGCCGGCGAAACGTCTGAGAATATACCACGTCCACGGTCCTACTTTGGAAATGATTATGCATGCAATGGTCTCCAGACTAGGTGTGTTCCTCTAAGTCTTCCTACCAATATGACCAAGTTGCGAAAACACCGTCAAATAACTTCTATACAACGAAAGGAGACTGCAACCACACAAAAGGCCACACCATCTTGGTCTTCATATATTCGAAAGATAATATAATTTTTCACTAATATGTTATCCAAATTATGTAAGTTATTTGAAGTTTGTTTGTATTTATTTAAAGGCAAAAGGTCTCAGATTTATTACGACTATCTTTTGCCTTAATCACCGCTTGCACTCTGTCTGTCATCGATTCTACAAATTGTATCTGAATTCGAGAATCCATATTATTCCTACAATGTTTTACAGAATCCTAGAGAGTCGTGTGTTGTTACAATATGTTTCCCCTTTCAATTTTTTAAACTTTACTCGAGATTTTTATTTGGGTTGAGGTTTGATCGTTGCTGAGGTAAAACCATGCTAGTTAACACTCTTTGCTCTTCCTTCGACTTCAAATAGGCCTAGCACAGCTTCACTGCATGCCTAGTTCTTCACATTGATCAGAAGTATCATTCTATTCTGCAAAAGCATTTCATCGCCTCTGACTTAAGGTTATGTCGGAGAGGATTTATTTCCTAGCAGAACAATGTCCCTAAGTTTTCATCGAAGCTGGGCTAGGCCTATTTGAAGTCGGAGGGAGATGAAAATGTGCTGACTTGCATGGCTTTCCCTACACAGCCACCAGACTTTAACCCCAATTAAAATATCTGAGAATATTTTAATAGTGAAACATATTGTAACATCACACTTCCCTTTCTAGAATTCTCTAAATGTTTGTGGGGATAATATGGATTTTTTAATTCTTCTGAAACTTGTAGAATCGATGCCAGAAAGAATGAAAACGATGACTTAGCCAAAGGTGGTCATACTAAATATTGACTTTTGTAAATACAAACAAACTTTTGTTATTGAGCTTACTTCCATCTCTTCTTCGAATCTCTTCATCAAACACTTTCACTCGAAATGAAAGCAAGCTCAGCAATTATGAAACAAGAAATTCCTCTTAACCCAACTTTTCCTCGCACAAACTTTTGTTGACTTAGATCGTAGAATTGAAGACCAAGATGATGTTGCCTTATGTTAGGTCGCAGTCTCCTTTAGCTTTATACTGTTGGTTCGACCTTGTTTTCTAAACATGGTCGGAGCGTCAGGGAGACCTTGTGGAACGTACCTAGTCCCGTGTCCTCTGACAGCATTCGTGATTTCCTGCATTGGACCATTGGCTGGGTACATTCCCAGCATCGCCAGTGAGAGGCGCCATCGTAAGTACAGAGCTACAACTTATCAAAGCGGCAGGTGAAGACAATCCCCTTGACTAATTTTCTGTTCAACAGTTGTGGCATCACTCATCGCTCCTATTTTCTGTTCTCCCTTCTAGTACCATCTCTCTTTCTCTCAACCCCAATTTGTTGACTTAACTTAGTGAACTTACATATTGTTGAAAAATTATATAATCTTGCTCAAAAATGATCAACTGAGTAATGATTTATATCATTTTTTAATAAATGTGAAAATAAACACAATTCTTGTGGGTGGACTCACAATTTTGGGCCCTAATTTATATCTGAGAAACTCTCCTTGGTGCAGAAAATCGACTGCTTTTGGAGAAGCCTCTGAAAAATTGGGCTACCAATTATTTCCATCTAATTTTTGATATGAAATGAGCATTACAAAGGCATAATTAATGAAAATGTTCTCCAAAATGCTTGATTCTTAGTAAAAATGGGCGTACTATCCTGATTCCTTTCATATTTCATTATTTATGTCGACTCTCATGTAGGTGGACACCCACACTGGCTCAATCACGATATTGTTGAATCCTCTTGCTGGGAGGCTTAACAAAGGTAATTTATAATTTTGAAGAATCTTAATCCATGTTTGAGTCTTATTTTATATTATTAATGTCAACTACTAAAATATCCTACAAAAAAATCCACGTCCAATTAGTCTACTTAGTTGTATAAGCGTTGTTTAGGTATATTAGTGTAACCTGAAGAGCATATAATGTACCTTAACAAAAATGACGTTATATTTGTATTTTTCAAAGTACATGCTTCGCTTGAAAAAGTCAAACTTCATAGAGGTCTAGCACCAATAAGTTTCATCACAAAGAATTCTTATAATAGGGATTTTTAAGTTCTTGTTTTGCACATTACTCATTCATTCCTTTGTGGAAGAATGTATATACATATATATATATACTAATTTTTGGAGAATTCAACTACAATTTAGCCTAGATTCTTCAGTTAATTCAGGTTTTTTATTCTAAATGTTACATATTTTATTGTTGGCTTACTTTCTTGAACCTTTTTTAAGGATTTTGTCTAGCACCGGGCTATGAATTCTTCATGGCTCAGAGAAGACAAATTCTGATATTTATTTTAATCCGAGGGTTTGCTGAGGCTAAATATTCGGCCATTCCAATATAGTTTTAGATCCTTGAAAATGGATGCCAAACCCCTGACTTCGGAGCTTCGTTTAAGAATGCTTTCTGCAGTAATCTAGTGAGGCTGTAGGAACGTAGGTGAATGCTGGGTTTTTTTCCTTGGACTTTATATTACTTGTAGATGATAAACTAAACATGCCATTATCTATAAACATTTATTCCTTTGGTACGAAATTGAAATTGATGACCGCCCTTTTTAAGTTAGGCATATAGATGTCATAATAATTGGAAACTCTGCGATTATTTCGCCAAATTAGCAAATTTTTTTCATAATACTTCTCTGTTTTGATTGCGCGTAGGTGGACTTAAGGCAAATGTTTATTATGATCTATCGACACAATTATGCAATTTTTTCCCTGTTGAGATTTCAATTTGATCCATTTTTTTTGTTCAAGACGGAGGTATGAGGATATGAAAAGCTGAGCTCCAGAATCCAAATGCCTATCAGACAGTTTGGAGATACATTTTGTCTTTCAAATAATTAGCTAAGGAAACATTTCTTTAACAATTATGGATTATGCAGAACATTTTATTATAGTCAGGGGCATCCTTTTTCGGATTTATGATTGTTGCTGTAAAGGGCAACAAAAGCTTTATCAATGTATTATTCCTCAGACTATTGCTTATCAGGCAATCGATGTGTTCAAAGTGGAAAGGTTCCTGTTATGCATTTATATTTACCTAAAAAGGATTTTCAAAGAGGTTCTCTAATGTCGCGGCGAAAGTATTAGCACCTCTCAGAACACCTATTGTTTTTAGTATTGCAGCTTTCTACATTTTTATGCTCCTTACAAGCTCCTTCCAAACTTTTGCTTATCCTTTAGAGTAGTACATGTAAGAGCGACATACATAATCATTTGGCCAAATGCCTGCCTAGCACCTGGGACCTAATTTCCGATTAATTTACACTGATTGTTGAATTGTAGACAAATTTATGTTAAATCCAGATCTTCGTGTTGAGATATTACGTTATATACAGAGACGCATCTGCTAGGGAAGCCAGCTTTCAGATTTGTGGGTCTCCTGGAGATTCTTTTATTTACATGCTTATTTTAATCTTGAATAAGCCCCAAGTGATTTATCAGCGTTGCGTTAAGTGTCTTATCCTATAGCATTGTGATAGAAAGAGTCTTTGCACGATGCATTAACTTATGACCTGACAATGGCCATGTTTCAGGAAAAGTGAAATATTGTAACTTGGAATTAATGCGACTAGTTTTTTTCTTTATCTATAATTTCGTAATTTATTTAGACCACGTAACCTTTGAGACAGCACGTAATTGAATCCGATTCGTTTTATAGGCCAATTGTCTCTATTTATTTGAGTATTCAAAAATTTAACTCGTTATATTCTATTTCCCATCACTAGATCACCTATAGGTAGTCTTATTCGAGGTCCAATTTCTCAAATAATCGCTAAAATTTCCTTTCCTTTCGGGCATTTTCTACTAAGTATGCTGACTAGCCTCTTGATAAGGGTGGGCTATTTAATGAATCCAGCATATCGTCACTGTAATATCAACTGCGCCAACGGATGTTTTTGAGTATAAAGAGATATCGCTTTTGTCAAAAGATTTCTTCGATTATAATCTACACTATGGATAGAAGTGGGTTGACCTCGTTGTCGCAAATTGGTCTTGTTGTCAGGGTGACTTATTAGAACGCACCTAGCCCGAAGTTACCTGCCATAGTAGTTGTCATGATTTCCAGAATCAGACAGCATCATGACAACTACTATGGCAGACGACTTCGGACTAGGTGCATTCTGCTAAGTCGCCCTGACAACGAGACCAAGTTGCGACAACGAGGTCAACCCAGTTCTATAAATCGAAAGGAGACTGTGACCATACCAGAGGTCACAACATCTTTGTTTACATATTTTCAATTACACTATGGATAGTTTTTTCTATAACTTTATCGATTATGAGGCTCAGTATACCATTTCGCTTAAGCATTCAGAGAAATTCTTCTGAGACAAGTTTTACTCTTTGCGAGCATCACTAGCTTCTTAACTTAGAAAATCATTATATTTGTAAGCGACATACTTATAATAGCATCTAAAGCATTGAGCCTCACTCTCACTATTCGCATTTATTAATGATTTAAAGGAGGATTAAACCAAGATTTGTATCCCAGATTTCTGAAGAATTTTGTTCTCATCCTTCCCTTTTCTCATCTAACTTTGGCTTGATCTAATCTTCGCGACTCGGCCACACCATTACACAAGCTTTGATGAGTACAAAACAACTTTTGCACAGTGTCCTTCGCTAGAGCTGATATTTATTCTTCATGGAGATTTTATTTTTCTGATAGCTCTTTGGAGCACTTTTTATGGCTATTCATTGGTTAATATCTGCCTAGATTCAAGTTACCGAATGCACTTTATTAGTTCACAGAAGACGATGCCATAATATTAAAAAAATCTTTGTTGAAGGAGCTATATATAATTTAGTTCATGTTAATGAACAGATGTGGAAAGATATTTTAATGTTACTCGCCCTCGAGAATGTAAATTGAAAAATAAACACTATTGTTCGTATATATAAGCAGAGTTCCAGCATGCTGCACTGTCACGGTTCGACTCCTGCTGGAGGTGTTGATATGGCCTAGGCAAGGTCGAAACTGAAGTACAGCCTGTATGAGCACAACTTTTGGGAAAGCAAGGCTATGTGAAATTCAATGGAAACATCAGGTCTACTCATACCATTTTAAGAAAATTCTACTACTACTCCTTCATCCCCTTAAACGAAATAGGCTGAATACACTTCATATAACTAAACAATAGACACATTAAAAAAATAAAAGTTCCTTTGATGTACCTCCGCTAGTTGCTATTTTATTAATGACATATTTGTAGCCACATATTTATCGGTAGTAATTAACTTCTCAAGCTTATTGTGTGAAGGCATTATAGACATTTTTCTTGGCTATCTGGAACTTTGCTCGATATTTAAGTAAGAGTCAACTCAGATTTTTTTGATTTCTCCCTGTTACTGTACCTGAAAATGGATCGAATTGATAATTGCATTTTATTTATCATAAATGCATCTATAAAAGATTTTCTCACTATATTTAACAAAAAGGATATTATATCATCTAGAACTTTTTATTTTTTGTTGTATTGCTATTTTAGGAGCCACTTTGTCGAGCGCAGGCTCGGAAACGGAATTCGTTTCGTCAGACCAGACCTCAAGCATTAGCCTTATTGAGCCAAATGCCCAGGAATTACAAACCACAAACACGACTTGCACTGTACTCCCAGATAAAAAGAATCGGCCTATGAGACCTGGAACACCTAGTCATTCCAACATAAATCTGCCTGCTGGCGCACTGAACTGCCTGATATACACGAAAGTTGGCATTTTGGCTGCAGGCACAGACGGATATTTGCGTTTATTAAAGATTGTATCTGGCTCGAACAACCCAGGTGAGTTATAGGCTAATATAGCCGGATCATTGCGAGTCCTGGCCTAAAGCTCGGCTAGAAATAATGTCTTGAGGCAAACCTATACCGGAGTTAGCTTGCTATATATTTTATTTCTAATTCTCACTAACTTGTGAGAACAAACATGATTATGGATATTCTTGAAAAGTGGGCCTAACATTTCGGAAATCTTCTTGATTTCAAGTCCGACTTAAGCTTGGATGGCAGTCACGAAGCTAATATGAGTATGAAAAAACGATAACAAAAGGTACAGACAAATCATCAATGAGTTTCTTATGGCTAGAGCTTGGTTCAAGCATTCCACATGTCTGCGATGGCTGACAAACGGGTCGTCATAGTTGGTTCAAACTAAGCAAAACAAACTATCTCTAAGATTATGCTTAATGCAAAAGCAGACCTTTTTGGATTGCAGATGCATGCAAATCTAGGACTGGCCATGGAAAAGTTTTTGCTTTACATGATTTGCTTTGCCTTTTTAAAATTATACTTCTCTTCATTTGTTACTTCAATAAAGAGATAGTTTCTGTTTGTGGTCCACAGAAAACCTTTCTCTGCTTTAAGTTGATAGCGTACATTATACCAAAATTTTGTAAATGTTGGCTTTCTTGATGGTAGATAGTCGTTGTTCAGCTTTATTTTTCTTCCAGAATTACGAAACTAAGAATGAATCAAATCACCTTATCAGGGTTTTATGCTGTGAAATTTAAGAATGCCTATTACATTAAGGTAGTTACTGCATGGCTCTTTAGTGTCCAGTATCACATATAAGCTCTGGTTGGATTTAGAGAGTAGCAGTTACGAATAGTCATATTTTCATTGTGCTTGGATAACATGAAATTATATCTATAAATAGGGTAAGAATGGTGTAAATGGTGGATTTTTTATGTTAACTACAAAACGCCGGTATTATCCAATATTCATAATATCTAGAAAATAGTATGACTTAAAGCATATTCAAATGCTGAGGCAGTCATTACATAGCATAGTTATTGAATGTCCAGATCAGTCGTATTTTAAAATGTAGTTTTATAATTTAGAAAGAATATATATTGTGTTAATGTAATGAGAATAAATAGGCAAACTTATAAATA
>CAAALY010000079.1:0-13291 GCA_900617795.1 Protopolystoma xenopodis
TAGTAACAAGTAATCAGATACAGCAAAAAAAGAATATAAGAAAATATTTCTAGATAGTTGAGAAAATAAAAATAAGTCCTAATGAAAGTTATATTTATAGTTGACCTAGTTAATAACCGTACTTATAATTATTCTAGTAATTAGATCCATAATTTTACGATTGTTTTTACTATCTCAATATCAAAATAAGTATATGACAAAATTTAAAGCAGCGTAAATATTTGAGCTACTTTAGCATTAATATTTAAGTAGGAAAAAAGATATAAATATATAATTAATCACAACTAATAAATGTCATAATTGTAACAGTAATTGTAAATATAAGCTGGTTAGAAACGTTAATAAGATAAAATTCATACGATTCATTTATTAATGATAAATTTATAAAGCAGATTTTTAGATAAAGGCTAAAATACAGGCATATTAGGGAAAAGTCAATTATAAAATTGTCATAAAAAAATAAAAATAAGGAGCGGTGTAAAAAACTGTAAAGAAAATTAGGTAGATAAAAAAATTAAGGCATCATAATGCTCACAAATCAAGAATCAAAGCAACAGAATCATGCCAATGAAAAGCCTCTTGTAAAGTTACAATATTTTCATGAGAAAGGCAAGTTAATATTTTTGCCTCTCTTTCTATATCTGCCATTGACATTCCATGTTCGTTAGGATCAAAATGACCAAAGGCAGAGATACTTTTCTTTTTAATAAATTTTGCAGCAAACATTTTTCCTGAGACTTTGTGCGTAGCTAGTTTGACTTCAGCAAAATGCCCACTAGAGTGGGATAAACAAAATTGAACATCTTACTCTCCGATTTTTTCACCAATCACGTAGAAACTTTCCAAAACATCATGACGAATATGTAACTTTTTGTTCTAAAAATAAAATAATTACGAAATTATAATCATAATATAAATAGTTTACCATGTGCATAATGGCAATTTCAAAAGAATGCCATAATAATATAAGACCTTGAAACTTCTAATGATTACTTTAACACAGAATTAATATATTTTGATTTTTTAAACAAAGATTATAATTGCTAAAAGCTTTTTACAAATTTTTTAGAATAATAACTACAAAATTATTAGGATTAACAGGCAAATCTCATTATATAGTGGGTATGTAGAAAAACATGGTTTCGAAGAATTTCTAATTAGATTGATTTTGCTGTTCCTTGCATTTCGTTTAAAGAGGTAAGTCAAAAGGATTCGTAAATTGGTTCCGCCGTAAGCTGTGGTGGGGTTGTCTTGGATGTGTTGATGTAGATTTGTGCGAATAAGACTTGGGCGCACCGTCATGCAACACCGATGAGTACCTGCTAGGCTTTCGTTCGTCATATGACGGGCATCGTCAGAGCAGGACACCATGACTGAAAATAATTTATCCAAAATACAAAGGCAAGAAAGGTGGCTGGCTTAAAACCTACTCCTTTCTTATATTCCAATTCGGTCTCATTATGCATCTCGTATTTTTGTTGATTACCATGCTTTGCTTCTATATATTCTCATAAGTTAAGGTAAGTTATCGAAGATATGAAGACCAAGATGATGTAGCCTTTTGTGTAATCGCAGTTTTATTTCGTTGTATATAAGTTGTTTGACTTTGTTTTCGAAACTTGGTCATAATGGTAGGAAGACTTATAGAAACACACCTTCTCCTGAGTCCATTGTATGCATAATTATTTCCAAAGTCGGACCGTGGACGTGGTACATTCCCAGAAGTTTCTCCGGCCTCGTAGTCGGCATCGTCAGTGAGTTTTACCATTCATAGCACTATATTACAACTCGTCAAAGAGACAATTGCAGCCGATACTTTGACCAAACGTGTGCTAAATAGTTATGGCATCTTCCATTCTGTCTTGGCCTATTCACATTTCCTATATCTTCTAATCACGCCTAAGCTGTCACAATATTTTAATTGCTTAATTAAATGTGGTCAGTGTGCCCTTTATTTAGCGGCTTTCATGAGAACTCTCTGCACTTTAGGCTGGCAGATGGATCTTACGGGGCAAGAGATAGACTGTGGTAATACCTATAGAATAAGGACTGCGGTAAAATGGGCCTATTCCTAATACATTCAAAGCGAGTATATTGTCTAGTTTTGAAATTAATTGATTTCGATATGTCGTGTGCCAGGATAAATATACTTATATAATACTTGCTTAACTAAGCACTTTTCAAGACTTACTAATTTGAAGAAGCATTTTCAAATACCTGTGCAATTTCATCCTCATTTTTTCGGGTTGCCTACTTCAATCGAATGTTTGGCTCATTATCACTTCAAGTCTGCTGTTTGCAAATGCTGTTAAGAAGAAATGAAGTCATCTCTAAACCAAAATTATGCAACAGTCCATCACTTAGAATCAAAACTCATAAAACCACTCAAATTTATGAAATTTTTGATAAAATGAGCAAGAAGTGGTAGTCCCTACTTTGGTCGCAGCCTCCCTTCGATGAGTAAAAATGGTCTGACAAATTTTTATAACTGGATGATGTTATTAGAATGATCTAGATTTACGTAGCTTGTCCAAAGTTACGAATATTCTTAGTGACGGATCGTGGACTTGGTATATTCCTAGATGTTTTGTTGGCATCGTTATCGACATTTTAGGTGATTCATGCCATTATTGGCACCAAGTAACAACTCATCAAAGAGAGAAGTGAAATTAATTTCTTGACTAACCTAGTGCCAAATTCTTGGGATATCACTCTTGTTGTCCTGGTATATCTAAATATATACATCACCACTTCTAAGTGGTTTAGATTCAGCCATTTTAGTGCTGGGCTATCCATGATGCAAATTCCTCTAACGGCAGAATTCTCTGTAACCTTTATAATGTCATCACCAGGCTTTTAAAGTTTTGTTTGTATTTTGGAACAGACTATATAAAATGAAAAGCCTTCGCTTAGTTTACTAATTTTTATCTTCATCCCCTTCATTGCTAGTATGTTTGCCAGGGTTAACCTTGATCCTGGCAACCCTTTTTTGTTGATATTGCTGTATGCCTGTTTGTTTCAAGTTTTTTTATGCATTAGGCAATGGAAAGAAGTAAAATAAATAAAGGAATAAAATAAGCAATTAAGCGATTTTTTAATGAATATTGAAACCAAAACGATTATATAATTGGATTAGAAGAAGGGAATTAATATATATTGATAAATAAAATACAAAACCATGCCTTAAAGGCATGACTAATGGGAATGCCATCAAATATTTTTCACAGGGCTTTATGTGAAATACTGGGAGATAAATCGAGTGTTTTGTAGCAAATAGTCTATCCCGATGCAGAAATTTATGTGATATTTTTCTAGATTAGCAGTAGTTATTTATTAATAAATTAAGCCTGCTTGATCACTTATAATAATATAATAATTAGGATGTGATTTTTTCCAAAATAAGTTTAGTAGAACGAGCAATTCCAGTGAATTTCAGGTTGAACTCTTCTCATTAGAAGCCCAAATGTAGGGTGACTAAATGCTTATTAAAAATTTACTCTTTAAAATACATTTGTATAAAAAATAAGTGGTGATGTTGCTATAATTGCTACTCAATATTTGGCTATATAGATTTGTTTTGCTTTGTTCTCGAACATAGTATTCTATATTGCACTGAGTTAAGGGCAAACGAGCAATTGGTATTGATTAGTATTAGTATTCCGATTCATATAATTGTGGAAAAAATCGATTACATGCCCTTCATCACCTTAAACGAAATCGGGTGAATACATCTCGTATTACTGATTTACTGGTAGTCTCAAAACTCTACTTAAACACGAAAAATAAGTAACGTGGTCGATTGTTATAGCAAATATATGTTTGCTTGATCGACAATCCCACCAAAAAATATGGTATAACAAAAAGCCTGGCCTTCCTTGAAATTCACATCTGCCATGTGACCGAAGGGCACTCGTGACAATGTGGTCGAGTGGTTAACGTGTCAAGCTCCCATTCTGCACTGTCACGGTTCGACTCCCGTTATGTGTTGATAAGACCGATGCGAGGTCGAAACTGCCTACCCTGGATTAAAACAACTTTTGGGAAAGCAAGGCAATGTGAAATTCAATGGAAACGTAAGCTAAACTCATATCATTGTGGGAATATTCTGCTACCAGCCCTTAATCACCTTAGACGAAATAGGCTAAATACATCTCACATCACTGATTTACTGGTAGTCTCGAAAGTCTTCTCAAACACGAAATATATTAATAATTAGTTATTAATCAGACATGTAAATTAATTAGTAAATAATAAAAATGATTTAAGTATATAAGTAAAAATATGATAAAGCAATTTATTTTGAATATAAACCTAAAAATATTGTAGCTATTTATTAGTTCAATAAAATCATCCACATGACTCTGCGCTCTCTACAATTCTTTATGGTGCAATATGTTATCAGCATCATCTGATATTAAGGATGGTTAGTTTGATAATATGCTAACCCTACATTATAGAAGATTTATTTTCAGAAGTTGTTGACCTAACGAAGAAGGTATTTATGTATTTGTTACCTTTTTCAAGGCACTAAGAAAGATTAATTATTTTAACGATAATGAATTGAAATTACTTCTTAATGGCGAAGGTGAAAAATGCTTCAGTCATAAAACAATGGCTATCGGATATCCTTTAAGCCCATTTCATTTACAAATAGGCTCTTTTCTTGCTCTGCTCATGCTAAAAGGGTAATTTAAATTGTATGGTTTTATACAGAAACTAGAATTTGCCCTATATGCTACCAACCTAAAGTAGAACTTCTTAATGAAACTGATTACCCGAGCCAAAGGTTTGAGTTTAACTTATACTTTGGATATATTTGAATATACATAGTTTAATAACACTCTTTATTTGGTCCATATATTTGCGTACTAAGATGAAAACCTTGTTTCAAATAATTCAAAATATCGGTAACTATCGGGCTGTGCAATATTTTTTGAAGGGACTTACATGAGCTCTCCTATATATGCCAATAGAATTGACCTTTTCATGGTAACAATCAGCACAGTAATTTTGATCGATTTTGGATTTATCCCTATTTCAACAGCCAATAGATGCCTATATACACAAGTTTATGGCTTACTACCTATAAGCAATTTTTTAAGACTAAGTATTACACAGAAAGCACATATTTTCCATCGCCCCCATTTAAATCTTATGGTATGATTACATTTTTCTAGCAAAATGTAGCTCAAAATAGTGTTCCTTATATATAATCCTTACTTTTCAAGTCCCCTAACTGTCTGCACAATCCAAAATGAAGGCGCTAAGGTAATATTACATTTCTTGCAATTTAAAATATGAGTAAAATTGATAACTGTAAATCATTTCTACTTATCTCACTTTGGGTTATTTTATAAAATTCAATTAAGGTTTTGTCAATCTGGTCACAAATACCATTCCTAATTCATTAAATTATTTAATGATTTTACTATTTTAGATCCTCTTCTGACTCATTTTTATTCTCCGTTACCAATGTATAATTTAAAGTTAGGGATTTTCTCAAAATATGGTATATTTTATCAATTATATCGAATTATTATTTATTTAGGCAGACGAATATCCTTTGGATCCGTGAACAAGCTCTTGGCGCGTATACCCTTTGGCCTTATTGGAACCCTGAACAAAAGTTGAGATGCCTCACTCAATTGCTAAGGGTTTGCTCTCATCACTATTATTGCATTATTTTTCCTTAAATTATGTTTTTCAGTTTAGGCTTCCTTTGTCAGACTTTACTCTGTTACACTTACGATAAATATGGATGCATCACAATTCCTGCATTAAATTTTTTCGAACTTATATACCTATAGCTATAAGTTGACTTTTATAAGTATATCACATAGGTAGATTAAAAATGATATATGGAGCAAACCAATGGATTTTTACTTTATAATGCTGCTGAATCAAACTTTGCTTTCTCCTCCATGCTTGTTTATTTACTGTATGGGAGAGGAAGGCTAACACACATGGCTTTAAAACAATCTCTTGCAAAATTTACTCTCTAGTGGTGCAAAGTCTGTCCACACTACCTTGAGTGAGGTCATTTAGTTCCAATGACTTTAACCTTTAAGGGCCTATAGCGAATTTATTTCTATACATTTAAGCTTGTATCACTTATACTATTCATTCTGTCATACTCAGGATCTGGTGATCATTCATCCTTATTTCATAAATAATTAACGCTATGGCGCATTCTTAATTGAAATTTTATATGTACAATTGCTTCTGTCTTTATTATGCTATAAAACACCATTTAGACTTGCTATTAAAATTATTTTTATTAATAAAGGCCATTGGGCCCCTATTATAGACTAATTAGTGTCTAATTTAATAATTTGTTCATAGTCCTTATTCTTTTTGTACTAGAGACTTTTTCGTTTATCCTTAGCGACTAGAACGTAAAGGCATAATTGATTTGCTGCAAGTTAGACGTACTGTAGGTACTCGTGACGTTCTGCTGCTTTCGCGTGAGGACATAATTAAATCCTGCCGAAAGTTGAATGAGTAAGTTTCATTTTATGCTGAAATTTAATAAGTTTTTTTCTTATTCCAATTTTCTTAGAACTCTATATACTTCCTGCTTCAACGGAATATTTATTTAATCATATTTTTAATCTGTATTAACCATCTTAGTTTGATTTTAAAAACCTCTGAGGATTTATCTTGCTGCATCATTTTACATCTAAATTCTTGGATTAGCCGTTTTGCGTCTTTTGGCACGCATCAGCAAATTTTGATAATAAATATGCATTAAAGTAGATTCCGAACTTTGGTTTGTATATTTTTATTGCGTTAATGGTTGATATAATAGGTTGAAGAAAGTTAGGTTTATCAAATATTCACAAAGTTAGTTCGGCTTGATTCCATCTACCTGTCTCTAATATTTTTTACGAACTAGTACTTTTGGCATGCTTATTCTTTTTTAACAGCAGTCACTTTGGCGCAAGCCTTAACCCCATCAAAAATTAAATAAAAAGGATATTTTATGTCTGCTTGCAGCAATCTGTAATTTATTATCTCGAGAAACTTTTAATTCCTTTTAGTATGTATATTCTCACAGATTTTGCGTTTTTATTGAATAAACGTCCTGCCCTCCGCTTCCAATTCCCATACACCTTTTCTCCGTTTACTCTTGCCTTATTTGCATTGATAGTATTAACAAGTATTTATTCTGCTATCCTTTTATTTTATCGTTATTTCAAGTCCTAAGTCTCAACTTACCGTCACCGGCAGAGCTCTGGCAAAACATGCCTCTAGGGATAGTACGAAATCGTTCTGGAGTATATGCACTGGCAGTGAGTTACTTCTCTTATTCACCCATTTTATTCAGTTTGCGCGTCATTTAACAAGCACAAGGGAAGCTCGAATATTTGAGCCACACCGTCATTTTCCTACTATACATTGACAAATATTTCATTATAGACTACAATTGTGTCTTTATAGGTCAATTATTGATGACCACAGGATCAAATAATGTGAACTACTCAGCTAAAGATTGAGATACTTTCCTATTTATTCTGTTTTAATTTATTGTATACACTTGTTTTGATCTGACTTATTGTATCAAAATAAGATTGGGTGGGCCTATTGAATACGGCTATCTATCGGATAGTGTAACAAGTGATTACCTCTTGTATAGTTATAGTTTTCTCTCAATACATATTATTATCTTCGCATATGTGGGTATTCATAATAGTTAATGGACCGGAAATATCCATTTTCCTAATAAATCCTGTAATTTATGCACTAGCTTAAAGAGTGTATCGAGTTTCCCATAAAAATAGAAAGAACGTGCTATAAACAAATATGTATATCAGTGGCTATTGACAAAACTCCTATTTAAGAATTAAGCTCATTTTTTCTTGTTTAAGTTAATGAAGGACTGATAGTTCAATTTTCCTACACTGATATGAAGAGACCTCATGCTTCCATTGAATTTCACATATCATTGCTTTTAAAGAGGTATTCTCAATCAAGGTTGGTTTCAGTTTTGACGTGACTTAGGTTTCATCAGAACCCCTGACGAGACTCGATCACGGCTAGTGCAACATATAGTCTCGACACCTTAATCACTACTCTCCATTTCCATGAGTGCCCTTAAGACACAGTGCAGAAGTGAATTTCAAGGAAGCCTTGGCCCTTCCTAAATCACATGGTCGACGGAATTTCGTTCTCGAGACTAGACACTGCACTGCTTGGGTTATGTTCCGTTGAGAGTGAGGATAAAACCTCAATTTACCCTATATGAGAATACCCCTTAGGAAGCAAGACTGTATTAACTTTAGCAAAAACATGAGGTCTTCTCATAAGATTGCTTAAGGATTAAACTACCAGTTTTTTATCGCCTAAAACGAAATAGGATGAACATGGTTCTTAGTTAAGATCTACTGGCAGTCTTGAAAGCCTACTTTAAAAAATCGTATATGCTTAAATTTTTAGATATTTATTACACATCACTGTATCTAGTAGGAATGAGATTTAAATGCGGTTGAACTTTTTATCAGTAGAAAATTCATACGCATTTTCGAAAAAAATTGATTTTTACCTTATTACTTCGTTTATTGCTACAGAGAAGTTAAACAATTATACTAACGAGATTGGAAACTTTTATTTTTTATGATTTAGCGATATCTTGGTATATTAGTGCCATTATATGTGGCTACGTATGCCTTATTGTATTTCTGCTTGGCTTATTATACTAAAATTATTATATTTTTACTCAAATAATTTTGAACTAGGTGTAGCCTAGATGCTAAGTAATACCAAGGTACACTCTCATTTGAGTCTTCCTTTGGCTTGCTACATTTTCGACATATAGCTATTTCACGTATTGTAGACATGACTATCTTTGATTGGATCTGCTAAAATCTATTTGTATGAGAACTATGATTTCATTGGGATTCCAAAAGCAAGATTGAGGTGAGGCATAACCCTATTTTTGATGCGCCTGATATACAGTCGTAAGCAGCTCGACTATATGAAATAAACACAATGACTTAACCAAGATACTTTAGTTTAAATGGCAAATTCGGCTTAATTTGTTGTCATTTCTTGGATAGGCATGGATTAGATTAAAATTAAATTCTTAGGGCAATCGAAAGGATAGATAATCCAATTCATCAGTAAGACATAATTTGAATTAAATACTCTAAAATATCTCTACCATATTCATTGAGCTACTATATTCACCTCATCTCTGTTCAACAATTTCTTGGATTTAATTAATTTATATGTATGGTTAATAGATGAATAAATTTTATATTGCTTCCTATCTAATCATTTTCATTACCTTAATTGCCAATTTAAACTGTGACTAGTTTATCTTTAAATCCTTATTTTGAATAATTATGGCATTCATACAGAAATTTATTTGCGATCAGTTATTAAAATTCATAAATTTTCTGCTATTTAATTCTTTAGTCTAGTATTTTAGTGTTTTTTACTGACACATTTTAAAATCGACTTCATAATTTTACTACTTATTTTCTATTTAATCCTAGCGGAAGCAGAGAAGAATGAAAGAGCGGAGCAAATAGTCTTTCGCATCTTGGACGAAGCGATCTGGATTAACATTCATTCTCTTCCTGTATGCTTCATATAATTTTAACTATACCTCCAAGCATAATTATAGCGATCTGTACATATTTTTATTTTAGGGTGAAATTCCAATCCTTGAAGTCCGAACAGCTGAAGGTTACGGTCTCCGCATCAGCTACGAGGACCACGAATTCATCGGATTTTTAGAACCCTACCAGGAACAAGGCTGGTTGTGTAAATTTAAGCATTAGAAATGAAAAAATTATTATTATTGGACCAAAAGAGATTATAATAAAACAGAAAAATAAATTCGTCTTATTCACTATCAGACATTCAATCACATGACCATTACATCTTTTTCGGAGAGTACGCTTAATTTCCTCAGATATATGAAGAAAGACTGGGTTTTAAAGAATTTCTTAATGATATCTTGTGACATAACTTTCTATTTCGGAGGAAAATTTGGTTGGCAGGAGTGCGTGATATGGTCTCACCGGAAACTGAAGGAGGATTGCCGCGTAGAGAAGGCTGTTATATTGTGCAAATAATTCCTCGGCTCATCGTCCTGCGACCCCGATGAAACTGTACTAAGCTTTCGTATATACTGTGACAAAAATTATCATAGCATAAAGTTATACTTTAATAAATAGAGCAAGAATATACTAGACCAAGAAGAAAGGTGGCTAGCTGCAACCCTTGTCACATTTTAAGCACCTTTCGTTGCGATCTTTTATAAGGAATTTCATGATAGGGTAACTTGCTCTAACTTATTCTACCTGTTTGAAAATGAGCGAAGTAACTTCACGAACCTAAAGCGCGTTCAATGGCAGCTAGTTCCTTACACAAATAAACTAGTGTACGATTATGTATTGTTTAATTATTTTTGCGGTTATTTTATTCTCTATTGTGTGTATGTATTGTTTATGTCGTGGGAAGTGTAAAAGTCCGAGCAAGCCTCAAGGCTAATCCAGCCTCCTTCTATTGCTTAATGGCTCTCACTCACCTGAAGCTTATTAGACAGCTATAAATAGTTTCTGCTCAGTTTTTTACGCTCATTCTTCCTATTCAGGAAGCTGGCCATTCTGTTAATTTCTATAGACTTCCCAATCTTACGCCTTTGCGTAAAGTCCCTGTAACCCGCAAAAAGCTGTTTTGGACGAGTCTATTGAATGTTTTGCACTAGCCATGTGTTAAATGAGCTCAGGTTTTTTTACCCATAGACCTTTATAAACGGTTTTGTATTCGCATAGTCTGTTTCGAATGACTCGGGGGGTATCCGTCGCATAGACCTTAATACATAAGCATAAAATCTTGTAGCAGCTTGACTTAGAGAGGGGTTGAATGTTCTCTAAACACAGGAACTAGCTAATAAGGTGTTAAATTCTTTTTATAAATTGTTTCATTATTCCACTTCCTCAGTAGGTCACCCAACAGCTAGATGTAGACTCCTTATTATTGTTACTTTAATAACTCATATGCTGACTTTATTTATGGTTTGAGAAGAAATTAATAAGGAAACTTCCATGTGTGTGTTTCCTATACATGTTTCTATATAACATCTTACTTTTTTTTGCTCACTAATACATTCAAAAGAGGCAATTTATCTCCTTTTTCTCTCTTCATGGTAAACTTAGTATTAACATCTAATATATTTATTAACTCAAGGAACTTTCTTAAACTATCTTTTTCGTGTTGCCAAACAGCAAAGTAATCGTCCATATTACGATGTAATAAATTGGGAACTAGGGGGCCTCTTGAAATACTCTAACTTAAACTTAAGTCATGTAATTATTAGCTAAAATAGGGGCTAGATAATATCCAAAATATGAGCCCCGTGTTTGCTCGTACAACCTACCATTGAAAGTAAAATATGTATTATACATGGCCATATTGACTCATCTAATGATCGAATCCCTGCCTAAATATTTACCTGTTATAATTTCAGGGTACTGCTCTAGAGTTATTTTTAAAGCCTTCATTGACTCGTTTTTCGGAATCTTAGTGTACATAGACACTACATCGAAACGTACCAGCAAATCTTCACTTTCCATCGTCTAGTCATCAAGCAACTAAATAAAGTTGTAGGACTTATTTTCTGAAATCTTCCAAGTTTCAAAGATTTGCTTTAACTGAGTACATATAAATCGTGATGTTTTATGCATCATGCCTCCTCTATTATTTACAATAATCCTAAGTGGGGCACCTTGCCTAAGAAATTTGGGCAATATATACGAGTTTGTGGTCTACAAGGGCGTTCCTTTTTCACTTTTTCAGTTCTTCTCTGCTCACGCATGGTTGAAGAAGACACTTAAGTCTGACCTAAAGGCTTTCTTTCAAGTTCTAGGTAAATCTTAATATGTAGTAGGAGTGCATATATGCAATTTTACATTAACTTATTATAAGAAATGAAATGCCAAATAATATAACTTCCCTGTAGAAGTTGTTTACCCTTGGTTTCGCAACTTGGTCATATAATCATGAAGACCTAGAGAAACGCATCTCATCCAAAGTCAATGGTATGCATGATAAATTCCAGAGTCGGACCGTGGACTTGGTAACTTACTGAACGTTTTGCCGGCATTGTAGTAGGCATCATCAGTGAGTCTTTCCATTCTCAATAATCAAGCTACAACTCGTCAAAGAGACAAATAAAATCAATCCCTTGATCAACTTTATGTCAAGCTGGTTATGCTATCCCTCCTTGTTTTGTCCTTGTACCTCTATCCATTTTCAACCCTCTATTCTCGCTCTCGTCCTATCACAACTTCTGGCATGTTTATATTTATAAGGAGATGTCTATTTCTGACGAATTAACTGTCGCGTCATAACACCAGATTTTTACCTTGCTTCCTACTTTTTAGTGTGGCTGATCCTGCTCTAGTATCCTGTCCAGATCTGCCTCATGAGCCTGTAGGTCCGTTTATTATCTGTCTTGTTTACCGGTTTCGCTCGGTTCCAGCCCCAGCGTAAATTTATTCCAGTTGCTATTTCTCTAGCCTTTAGTAGCACATACAAAGTCGCCTTGAATACAGAGCGTATAGGCTCTGATTCTCATGATTACTGATATAAGTCATGGCCTTTACGCATGATCTCCACGATAAAGCGCGTGTACCCTGAACAAACTGTGAACATCTATCTCTGGTTGCATTCTGCATCTCAAGCGGATTATTTACCCATTTGGTCACAATGCCCGATTTATGTGACCAAATCCCTCTCGCTAGCCACGTGTAACGTTGGGCTTCCAAGTTTTTGTTGTCTATTCGAGCTGACTACTTTCACTGAAAATGTCTTTGCTTCATTTCTGAAACATCTTTACCATCTTCTTCCTTGCGATCCCTTGTAAAAAGTGTTGTTATTTTCTCTTTGTAACCACCTTAATATTTCATTTTCTTAATTTTGGCCGTAGTTTTGATCTAGTTCGCAGGATAAGGGACAACCATTTTCGTAAGTCTTTCTCCATTTTTATCTTTCTTTCATAATTTCCGTCCTGCTATCAGCTCTTCACGGCCAGTCTGTTTCTTTGAATTACTCTTCCCAGATATCATTACCGAGGAGTATCCGAGTCAATTTTTCCTTTTTTTCATCCTAGAATTCCACGTCCGTTACTCGTAGGCTTCTGATGATCATGCTCCTTAGTATGTCTTTTTTCACTTGTAGTTGTGAAGGGATTCGAAATTGAGTATTATTCCGGCATATGACTTCGTTCGGAATAATTTCCTCTTGAATGTCCCACTATAGCGAATAACCTTCATATTTA
>CAAALY010000080.1:0-13271 GCA_900617795.1 Protopolystoma xenopodis
ACATTATATGACGGACAAAAGGATTCATCAGGGTCACTGGACGACGAGCCGAGGACTTATTCGCACAAATCTAGTCATAGCTCTAAGGTAATCTCTTTTCGACTTACGCCGAAACCAACTTAGTAATTCCTTAACTCTAACATCAAAATGAAATTAGGCTGTAATCGACATTGAAAATCAAGAATACTGTTTTGCCATATAACCTTTAAATTCGTCCGAAAAGTTGGACGCAAAGGATTAATGGACTGGCCCTCAGTTGAAACCGAAAGAGGATTGTCATGCAACTGAATGTTGCTTTTGCAAGGTCCTTGGCGCACCGTCCCATGACCTTTGCGAACCTGTGGTAAGCTTTCATCTGGCATGTGACAGACATTGTCCTGGCATAAAACCATTTAAAAATTATAATTTATCTGATTCAAAACGAATAATTATAGCAAAATGCAATACTTTCTACTCATAAACTAATTATGATATTAAAGAGGCATACCACTATTTGGTGGGCTACTTCAAACTATAGATTCTTTAAGTTGAGTGAGACTAATGTGAGAAGTGGTTGTGGCCCAATTTTGCTTTCTTATATAAACAATAAAGACTTTGATTCTGCAATGCTGAAACGCTCATGAATCAATGGAGACATTAAAGCTTTAATCAGACTCCAAATTAGTCAGGCCTTCCCTTATTGGTTAATCTTCTCCATCAATTGTGTTTACCCTATTTCGTTTAAGGTAATGAAAGACAGGTAGTTGATTTTTCCCACAATGATATGAGTAGAGCTGATGTTTTCCAATGCAACTAACAATCCTTTAGTACCTTAAAATAAAAATGGTAAATACATCTCATAAAATACTTTGTATGGCCGAGTAGATAATGACTATATAGCTGCTATCTTTTCCAGAGTCAGCCGCAGTTTAATTTTAATTCAGATGCCGCCATTATAACCATGTTAGAAAGGTCGCTGCGGAACTTCGACTGATGTAAATAATAATTGTTCCTGTGACGTAGATACAGATACCAGTAAATAGGTCATGAAAATGTTCGGGTTAAAAATCCGGATATGCCGGCGTTCCTGTGAGTATAAAACACGACTGGACAATGGAAGTACAGAAAGAACATTTTAGCTTAGAAATGCCCTCGAATAGGTATCGGTTGTTGTATGCTCTGTGATAAGTCGCGAATGTGATAACTTTAATAATGCAACTTAGATTCATTGTATGGCAATCTAAAAGAGTAAAAATAAGAAGTTGTTTGACCTTGTTTTCGCAACTCGGTCATATTGGTAGGAAGACTTAAAGTAACGCACCTAGTGTCCGGAGTCCATTGTATGCATGATTATTTACAAAGTTGGACCGTGGACGTGGTTCATTCCCATGGGAATGGAGTTGCGAAAACAAGGTCAAACAACTTCTATACAACGAAAGGAGACTGCGACCACACAAAAGGCCACACTGTTGTGAAAGCAAGGTCAAACAACTTCTATACAACGAAAGGAGACTGCGACCACACAAAAGGCCACACCATCTTGTTTTATACCTTTGAGTAAAAGTAAGGTTTAGGCTGAGTGACTGAGGGAAACAAAGGATAATAAAGAAAAAATAGCCCTTTGATCCATGCTTCATGAATTTGTCTAAAAGATAAGTGATTAAAACCGCATAAATAAAGACGAAGTCAATTGTAATGCAAATTCGTTCCAACCAGTCAGCCTACCTCAGACAAGGTCGTTTCCCAGGCCGTTCGTCACCGGAGACAATCTGGTCCGGGTCGGACGGAGATCGAGTTATGTGTTGCAGTACGACACAATGATTTAGCGGCTTGCCTCTCTTACTTAGAATGTCCATTGCTTCGTTAGCCAGTTCCTTGAGCCGAATAAGCTTCACTCCACGCCAGGCGCCATCACAGGTTATGAGGATGCGGGAACTATTAAATAAAATAGGATTTATGTAATAGTAAACGTAAAGGAAGAATGGGCATTTAGAGCAAAGTAAACCACATGAATATTTTAGAGAAAACCGTTAGATATGAGTATTTGTCAATAAACCTATTTAAAACCTTTGCTTTATTAGGCCTATATATATAAATTCGCTAAAATACACACATGAATAGGCAATAGGAGGAACCAGAATTCATATCTCCCTGTTCAAAGATCGTCTGTATATTCCGCAACGATATGAAGGAAATTCAACGTTTTAACTTAGTTTAGCCTTAAATTTACACCCTTGAAACCCAAAATAAGATAAATAAATTATATTGTCCATTACTGGTCTTTCTAGTTTTAGCCTAATTATAATATTAAGTCAAACAATAAGAGTCAATCTCAAAAGCGTAGCCGTAAAAAAGTAACGCGGAACGGCTAACCCGAGGAGAAAATTATAACGTAGATTCTAACGAAGGTAGTGAGAAAGAATTGAATAAGTGAATAAGGGTGACACAGGTTGATATAATGTTGATATCAGGCTTATCGAGGACATTGTACAGGTAGTGCAAATCGACTTTCCTTTTCGAAACAAAAATGAGTTGGAAGAAACTCGTGAATTTGCCTCATCGGAAACCGAGGCCTGAGTGAAGACCTTACATTGTCATTGAATTTAACATAGCCTTGCTTTCCAAAAGGTATTCTTATCGAGGATGGGCTGTAGTTTCGATCTCGTCTAGGTATCATCAGTACCCCCAGTGGGACTAAACCATGATAGTACAGTGTATAATCTCAACACTATTATCACATTGCCACGAGTGACCTTGGATCACATGGCAGATATGGATTTCAATGAAAGAGTCAGGTATTTTCTCCTTTCGCATTCGTTGGTGGGATTGCCGATGAAGCAAGGTTGTATTTGCTATTGAAATCGAGTGGACTCTAAAATCTGTTCATGAACGAAAAATAAGTTTGAAGTAGCCAGCCAAATCATGGAAAGCCTAATCAAGATTAAAACACTAGTTATAAGAAGTGATTAGGCGTACAGACGGTCAGCTTTTATCTTGGTTTAGTATACTGGTGAGCTATTTCGTAAAGTATGGATTCTTGCTCTGAGGATGGATGAATCGTGATGGTAAGTACAGGACATCTACTCATAATTCAAGAGCCTTCACTCTGCAGTAATCCTCCTTCGATTTCCGATGAAACTAAGTCACGGCATCCTTCCAACCAACTTTTCCTTCGAAATGATAATTCCAATTATGCAAAGTTGGAGGAACAAGACTCCATATAATGAGGGCATATCAGACTAATTATAGGATTAGAACTAGTTAATAATAAAGAGGAAAAATTGGAACCAAGCCACAAGAGCTCACTAAATTCGGCCTTAGTTACCCTTCGATTTTCGAAGTAATGACTAATAATAATAATAAGATACCATATCCGTCTATCCGATGAAATAATAGTTGTAACCGCAAGAATAATGCAAGAGACGAATCGGAGCCTGAGCAAAATAAGTAGGTAATCAATGGGGTTGGAGCAGGATGAATACACCTAATAAGGGAGAGACAGACAAGGAGAGGGGTGGAAACAAGAAAGACAGAGAAACTATAAATAGCTTCTATGGAACGATAGGATAGGATAATTCGAGATTGGGGAGACTCGGGGAGGCAAGCCTATTAAAGTGGAATTATCCTCATCCAATCGGCTAAAACCAATCAATAAAAAGGCATCTGCCCTTCATAGCCGTTAAGCTGTATCAACCTTCGACAGACTCACATATCGCGTATTGAATGAAAGGGTTGATCTTACTAGAAAATAAAACTTCTTTAAAATAAAGGGAGAAACGAAGTTTCAACAAATATCCTGGTAGGTCATCATTGAGATTACTTTTATTTTGTTTAAAGTGGGCTGAAAAAATTCGTTGAAAACAATGGTAGTGCTAGATCACACTAGTCCTTCGGGCACCATAAGACAGACATGTCCAGATTTGGACATAATTCTATTAAAATTCTAATAGAGTTCGACAGAGCGACCTGGGGTGACTACAATTCTTACTCAAGATACACTGATAATATCAAAAACTTACTAATTACAAATACAAAACCAGATAAACCTTAAAAGGTTGTGTCCAGGATTGCAGATCAGCCTGGATGGTTATGTGAAATCTGACTGGATATTCGATCTAAAAATTTCGCTTACGTAGACCAGCAAGCTATCAAAAAAGCTTCACTACTCTGCGTCAAAGCTACTGCCTGAGAAGTAGCGTCGTGTGAATTTTCCGAAAAGCTAAATTAGCATCTAGTTGTTTTTTAATATATCTGAAAAAGATCTTTATCATCGTTTAGGCTATATATCAGAAAAAAGAAGCCATAAGTAGTCGGTGTCAGCGTATCATCCCACTTGTTATCACAAGTTGAGATACTGCTGATAAACTTTTTTCCCATTCCCATTAAATAGGATAGACCAATCAGATAATAAGTAGAGAAAAAGGAACAGAGTATGCCTCTAAAATAATGTACTGAAATAGGCAAAAGCAGATGACAGTAAATACTTCCATATTGATAAAAGAATTTATGGATTGTAGATATATTCAGTAATTTCGGCAAAGTTTTTGTTAATATACTCTGTTGGGGGATCTAATCAAAGAAGTCAAATCCATGTAATTGAAAGCAGAAGGCATGGATGAATTGTAAGTAGGTGTGCTTTTTGTTAAATTGGAAGCATAAGACAGAATGAGCAAAGCTAATCAATTTATCAATGGCCTTAGCACATTTATTAACAGGGAGTGATCACTGAGAAGTAAAGGCCAGTGTTTGGAATGCATAGCAATGCTGTTATGAAGATCATCATGTGGCTTATAAAGCATTCAGAAAGAGATAATGTTTATTATACGTATTAGGAAAGTTTAGTGAGATGAACGTAACGAAGATGGAATCAGAGAAAATCTAACGATATCCTGGTTTTGAAAGGATTCGAGAATGCAAACAATTATCCAAATACTATACAGAGTGAGTAGCTATTGAAGATATCAAAGCTTTTGAATAAGAACAAGAATCATGATGATGAATAAACGAAAAGATTTGATTTTATTAGATGCTACCATATCTCGCGTTCCATAAGTAAACTTTGATCTATAATAGAATGCAAATGTCCAATAACCTCTAGTTCGAACTCATGATGCAATAGTTGAATGGCAAACTCATTGAATTATATCAAGGAGCCACAAGAGAAGCTTCAGCAGTAGGTAAAAGTGTGCATGTTCAATAGATTACGCGTGCAATTTAGACTCCCATTAGAACACAACCACCAGATAGCAGATTATAAGGATGATTCACCTGTGGGCGGGAGGCTTAATGAGGGTCAACTATAAATCGAGGATGGTGATATGGAAAAATGGAGAAAACTATAAGGGGAAAATCTCAGAAACAATAAGGATAATTAATTCTAAAATAATTAGCTAACGTAGGGCCTAAGACGCAAATGAACGCTTAATACAGTGATAAATGGAGACTAAAACAGACATGAATAGCTTAGTGATAAGATTAAACTGGGAGGATCAGAAAAAGCGCAGTTAAGAGGCGAGGAAGGATGGCAAATACATGTCTGAATATAGGAGGACATTGTTTCTATTCGTTGAAAAAGGTCCACATCACCTACAGCACAAGAAATAACAATAAAACAAAAGACCTCATCTTTATTGATAAAGCAATTGGTGTTTATGCACCAAATCACAGCTAAATTAGATATAAGCAAGAAAAAATGCAAATTCCAGTACTGCTTCGTTAATGTTAGTTAGTACGGAGATAAGCCTCTTAAGAATATGCAATTGGAGTTTCTTTAACAAAATAAAGTTTAATGTAACTATAAAATTACGGAAACCGAGAACCATACAATTTTCAAGCTAAATAACTCAAATGAATACTGATAAAAATCGGTAAAATAGAGGAATAGACAGACCCGAAATGGTCGAGCTGAGCTCTATTAAAAAGAATAAGTAATTGATTAGTATAGTGATAAACATTAATTCAGTATTTGGCAGTATAATTATTTCAGGATCACTCGCCAGCCAATCATTCCATTCAATTATAGAAAAAGAATAGCAAGAAACTAATGGGATAAACTAGAAAGTAAAAGACGAAGCCAAGCATGAAAACCTAAATCAATAACCGTGTCATAAAAATCAAACTGCAACACCGGGTTCCTATTATAAACTTACTGATTATTCTTATAGATAATTATATTATTACAACTCATGCGTTCTTGAAATAAGCGATGCAGGGTAGGGTGAAAAGACAGATAAAGCTTCCTAAAGATATCACTGGATTTCCCTATTGATAAATAGTTCTCCCAAATCCGGCCTCTTTTTGGGACGAACAAAATGTCCATGGATAAATTCGGGAAAAAAAATCCATTTTCTAAAATTATTATCCAAGGCGACCACATAACTTCAATCTATACTCCATACAGCTGAGCAATTGCAAACCCGAAAATTTATCTAACATATGGCAAAGAGCATTACCAAGCAAGTTATCAAATTCCGTTATTCTTACACTAAAGAAGGTCTATGAATATAAGGAAACTAATAAAACGTGGATAAAGAAAAAGCAATAGGGTTTCGACGAATCCAAGCCCAGTAGTGGCTTGACCTCGTTATCGCAACATGGTTGTGTTGTCAGGACGACATAGGCGAAAACACCTTTCCCGGAGTTCTCTGCCATAGTAGTCATGATAATTTCAAGCTTCATACTTAGTACTTTCCCAAACCTTTTGCCGGCAGTGAGCCTTGTCAGTCCTAACACAAAATTACAACACGCTAAGAAGAGAGGTAAAATCCATCCCTTAGTAAACTTTCTTCTGGTATCTTTACTGTCCTGGTACATTCACCTATCCGATATCTTCGCACCGCACCTGTTGCTATCACTACTTACTTGCTTATTGACACATGCTACAGAAGTGTGCCATTTTTAGTAGAACAAGTTTCATTGCTGGGATACGAAATGGACTTGAGGGCAACAGAGGGACTAGATGTATGTGGAAAATATACAAGGATATGTAAGATCCAGTAAGCCGTAAATATACTGATTGAAGGATATCTAATGAATGAAATATTAGGAAAAAGCAGAATTAGCAAAAAAAACTTTGTGTAGACTTTAGGAAAACTCAGATGAGATCAGAAAATTCGTCTATTTCAGGAGTTACTCCTAGTTCCTAAACTGCTGATCAGATATATGGATGATTACTTTGCTATCTGGCTGTGTGGCAATGAGTGTTTGGAAGACTTCCTTGGGTTAATGAATAGATTAGAATAAATACACTATAGTTAGAAAAGGACAGTAAGTTACCCTTTTTAGATGTCCTAGTCATTAAAAAAGGAAACAAACAAAGCAGAGATGTATATAGTAGACCCATAAATGAGGGTTTCCTAATTAATTTCTTCTCGAATCAAACTTGTGGTGTTAAAGTAGGAGTAATTAAATCAATAATAATAAGGAGTTTACGTCTACCGGACGTAAATCATCTGGAACAGGAGCTAGAAAAGCTAAGAACAAGCTTAGTTGAGAACAATTATAATGTAGGATTAAGTGTTAGCAATTTTAAAATATTGAAATAGGGTGAAAGAAAACTATTATTTTGACCAAAACAAGTAATTGGACAATTCTTTGTCCAGGTTCCTAATGCTAACATTCTACAAGCTTTCAAGAAAGATAGGCGAATTATTGAGGAAATGGAGTGTCAAGACAATGTATAAAGAAACAACAACGCTTTCCTCGATCATGCCTTCTTTTAGAGAATCTTTCGACGCCCTCTGCTGATCAGGTTGTTATAAATTTTGTGCTAATATGACAGTGTTTATGTGGGGGAGACTTGACGACCCATACATAAGAGGCTATCAGAACACAGAACCTCCTGCAAAGTTTACGGATTCAGAAATTGGAAGTAGCTGAAAATGTGGTCGCTACAGGACACCAGCTATGGTGGTCTAAGCCTGAACGTTTTGCCGGATATGGAGACTTCATAGATAAGCTGAAGATCGGGGAGTCGATTGAAATTAACAAAACATCCTGAATATGAGGAACGAATGTAGGAAGCAAAGAGCTAACTCTGGCTGCTGAATAGAATTAGGGAGAGAGAAGTAAAGGGAACAGTAAGAGCCACTGAGTAAGAGAAGGCTTGACTAAGGTGGAGCCTAGTTTTGGACATTAAATTGCCAATCATCTCGTGAGTGTTGCATACCCACACTCTCACCCATGAATCTATAACAACTCCAGGAATACAGGATCATACGTTAGTTTATTTACATATGCAAGAGTTGTGATCATACCCACGCTTATTCCTGCACCACGTTGACTCATTTACAGGCATATAGGACAAACATAGAAAAGTCCGCCAAATCATAGAATGCCTCATTAAGATCTCAGAGGTATAGGAAGCTGGTAACCTTTCTTGGTTTATAGCTTTTTGGTGACTTTTTGTGAATAATGGTTTTTGGCTTTGACGATGTCTGTCACATGACGGACGAAAGCTCAACACAGAGTCATCGTAGTCGTAGGACGGTGAGCCGAGCAAAGGAGTCCTCGAATCACTGTATACAACCTCGATTAAGTCAAAAATACTGACTGGCTGTAATCCTACCTGCCTCTTATAGACTGACTTTTTCATCTTAATGAGACAGTTCAAGATTTGATTATTTCCTGCTTCTCATTACATACTTGAGTGAAGTGGATGTGCATATGGTGGAACAGCAATTTTATCACCATCACATTTATTTTGATCATGAAAGGTTAACGGATATTGTGCTGGATGGTGGTGCATGTTGCAATGCTAATAAAACTAGTGAGATGATAAAATACTACTCGACAGCTTGTCCAACTCCCAATACGATATATCCAGATGTAGTACCCACTTAACTTTTCACATTCGAACCTATTCTCAGTGTTGATAGTTTCGTAAATGCCTTTTGATCATCTTGCTCTTGGCTTTGAACTCTTAATGCTCAACAAAACTTTCAGTTTTACACCATCATGAGACGTCCTATATTAGCCATATGTTCAACCCCATTTTGTATCTATACTCCTTTGCAGGTGGCTTTTAGTCAAGACAGCCTCTTAACTATGGGTCGGGAGGCTTATTAAGCATAAACGCTAACATATTAGCAGAAAACTTAGTATCAACCTGATTTCGACAGAAGCTGAATATCTTTAAAAAGACGGCATAATAGGAGAAAGTCTATCTTGGGTCGGTCTTTGCCAAAACGCAGGAAATTAGTTTCTTAATGTTATTTTAGATAAGTTTGTACAGATTGTGTTTTAAACAAAGAGAAGACTGGTTGTATGGTTTCTTTTAAGTGTTTACCAAGTAAGTGTCTCACACCTACCTCAGAATACTGGGAAGTTTGTGCTCATAGTTCTATAGGCAAACTTTCTTGAATGGGATAAAATAGACTTAAATCTTGCTTAGCACCCGAAAAATTATCAGAGCCGAAATTAATTTCATAAAAACTTGAAGTTAAAGCTAATTTACGGTAAGGAAATAGATTATCATACTATACAAAAGGTAGAAGCTTCAATGCAACTTGAGAGGCATGTATCGATATGTATGTGCAAGTGGAAACGAATCCATCAGTTGTTATTTACGCCCAAACAAAATAAATAAAGGCCTCTTGACTAAAGGGAAGGAATCGTAAAAATTATGTAGCAAGATATTCGTTTGGCCGAGTTAATGAGCTGTGAATTTAGCCCCTAATATTACACCTAAAAAGTAACAAACTAATAAAGCATTATCATATTTTTGTAGATGTCTTAAGCAATTCTATCAATTTAAAAAAATTTCTGGGAAAGTATCAAGTCAACGGCCGCATATCAAAAATTGTGATAAATATGTTGCTAAATTCTTACCACAATTCCATAAATCAATTGAACTATCTACACTAATGCTACACATAGAGACAGAAATATAGAAATCATCGGACTGATGGATCTGAGGCTAAAATGTCATACGCCCAGTTTCGGTAGCGCTATAAGATCTCTAAGGCATTTAAATATCAAATTTCTTAAGAGAATGGGGAATATAGTTCTCCAAAATAAAAACGACTGCCTAAACAGTATTTTGAAGTAGAATCTAGACTTCTCTCCAAAATAGGTCAGAGTTCTCGAGAAAGGCTTTTAAATATTAACTACTTACAATCCTAGCTATGGTCTCTAAAAGAGGAAATTAGAGTAATAGTAAGATGAAAAAAGCATTTCATCCGATAAATGGCTATATGAAAGCGAAAAACAGACCAGATAAATTAAGTGTTGGTCCGAACTTGCTTTCAAAAATTGGTCGGAGCGTCAGGGAGACCTTGTGTATTGAACATAGTCCAGTATCCACTGCCATGGTATTAGTGATTTCCAGCACTGGACTATTGACTTGGTGCACTCAAAAAACTTTGGCCGGCACCTTAGTCGAATATTATGGCAGAGAACACGTAACTAGATACGTTACACAAGGTTTCATTGACGTTCCGAATTGGAGAAAAAAAGGGTCGAACCAACACTATAAAGTCAAAGGATAGTGCGAACAAACAGAAGGCCACACTGTTAATCTTCATTTCTACGAAGTAATAAAGTAAGGTAACTAAAATATTTTATACGTGTCAATATAATGAAAGGTTCCTAGAGCACTTGGAAAGATAGTAAAAATTATTACAGAACGAATTTTAGTTGCAAGGCTAGATCTTACGGTTCCTACAAGTAGACATATACATATGTGTGTATGTATATATTTATTTATCTATTTAAATGGCGACGATAGAGAATAACTGTTCAGTTATTAGCATCTGAAGTGAGATTTTTATATTGACTTACTCAGCATCAATAATACGCTGGGCTAAAGAGTCGGCAGAATATCCTCCAAATATAACTGAATGAACAGCACCAATCCGAGCACAAGCAAGCATTGCTATGATAGCCTCTAGCACCATAGGCATGTAAATCGCGACCCGATCACCTTTGGAAATGCCTAAATACCGCAAGGACTGGCCAAAATGGCAGACCTAAAATAATGTAAATAAGGAATAGTATAGAGGTCTCGAGGCAAGTCAGCTAAGACATGAATATTCGAATGACAAATAAAAAGTAAATCTTCAAGCGTTAAATACATTATATCGTCTTAAACATATAATTATGAGTTAAAATACGGCACGTAAATCAGAGATTTTTACAGGCGAAAATAAAGAAGTGAGATATTGGGCAGAATTAATAAACCATACCTTATGAAGTAAACTTTCATATGTTATCGACTTTCTGTCACCAGGGTAATTTCCTTCCCAATAAAAAGCAATTTTTTGACTATTATTCTGCATGTGACGATCAAGGGCATTAAAACACATATTCGTTTTTCCGCCAGCAAACCACTCAACCGATATTTTACCCTTACGAATATCAAAGTTGTATCTGAGAATAGAGTTTTTTGGAGGCGGAGTGGCCCAATAATATTTAAGCGCATATTTAAGCCAAAAAGTTTCGGGTTCCAGCAGTGATTCGCGATATAGCTCGTCATATTGCTTCATAGAGCCTATGTGTGCAGTTCTACTGGCTTTATCTGATGGAAAATAAACGCTTGGAAGCTTCTTAATATTATCTGGCTCAGTGATTGTTAATAGTTTATTCATTTTGAGTCTTTGGGAGGGAAAATTCAGGTTAGATAAGAGTGAGGCGGGAGAATTTGGCGGCAATGAGCAAAGAAAATAAAAGACCATGGGGAATTAGATAAAAATTTACTGTTGCTAATAAAAATGTCCGAAAGAATTAGCATTGATTAAAATATTTTAAACAATTTTAAATTATTTAAAGGATGTGCCATACCATATTTAAGAATTCCCTATGTTATTGAATGACCGAATGTACGTTGTTTATTTCTTACAATTGTGAATGAATTAGGCCCCCTTAAACAAATTAAAAACAAGTAATGCTTTTTTCTCAAGCACAAGACGAAATTTCAACCTAGGGATGAATTCGTTTTAGTGTATTTGTTGAGAGATGCCGAGTAAGCAAAAATGTGATTATGTAGTAGCTTTCACTTAGATTGAAAAGGCAAGCAAAAAAGATTGATAACTTGACCTTACCATAAGGTGTAGAGGGATGGTCTTTGGAGCCCTGAGTATTGATTTTTGAGATTAGATCTTCTAACTGATTGTCAAGTAGGGATATCGCCAAGGTATAATATGGTAAACAACATCATTTAATATCTAAGAAGTAGGAATTAAATAGTGTTAAGGGCATAAAATAAGCAGGAGTAGGGGCTATGACCAAGATTTTTTAATTATAAAAAATAATGCAGGAACTATAGGATAGATTAAAGTATAAGGTTATCAATAATGATTCTACAGAAAGCCTGAAATCCGAACTCAGGTGTTGCCTGCATCATTCAGTAACAAACGGGAAATTAGATAAATTGAAAATGTAAACATTTAATAAACGTAGTTCCAGACCCAGAATGCATATGATCTGAGTAATTTACATAAGGAAGGAGTCCCACACAAACTTGTGAAGATGAGTGAAGTGTATGTGCCTTAAAGACTTATGTAAATATAGACGAATGTAGGAATGTGTATAGGAAACCTAACAATGCGATGTTTATTTTAGACATCTTTCCAAAGCATACTTATTTGGTTAAAGTAGAAGTAATAGGATCAATGTTACTAAGGTGCCTGTGTCTTGCAGATGTTAACAACCGAGAGCAGAAACTGAGGATATTTAGGGAGATTTTAGTTGAGAATGATTACTAACTCATTGAAAATCGCCTTAAGATACTAGCTTACAGGATGGAGAGTAACATCTATTATGGGTAAGATAGGCAGCTGGACCATTACTAGGGTCCTTATATTACCGCCGTACTAGCTTTCGAAAAAGATAGGTGATTATTATGGGAGTGGAATATCAGGACTATATATAAGGAGAAAATAAAATCTATGTAGTGCAATGTTTTCTGGAAATTTCAGACCCACTTTTCAAATCGGGTTGCTATATGCTTTTGTATTCGTGCGGTAGCGTCTATATGATGGAGATATGTGGAGACACACAGGCTATCTGAGCGTAAAAATATCACTTCCGAATGAATGATAACGTCCGAGTTACGGCATAATAAAGAGGGCATCCTTTAAGAACACAAAAGGCACGGTTTGGTGTCGCTGGCGGCTGGCAGAGCGCTAATACAACCATAGCAATTTAATAAGCACTCATTCAGCCTAGGGTGCTTAAGGAATTACAGATATACACCTCTGCAATAATGCGATTAGGCCTTATAAAACCATTGTATTTCATTATTTGTTTCGATTCTGACTAAGTCTTATCAGTAATCTTAGAGGGGTTCAAGAGCA
>CAAALY010000081.1:0-13270 GCA_900617795.1 Protopolystoma xenopodis
CAAGTAGTTATTTGCTTAAATTTAAGATAAACACTATCCCATAGCTAAGCTCGTGAAAGTTACCATTTAAACTAAACCATGTTCAGCTCACAAATAAATTCGAGAAAATGATTGTTGACTTGTTACCAAAATTTTTACTCCTCAAAATATCTGGGTGTTGATCTTATGTTAACTCTGGAGCCTGGTTAGCTCAGATTCTATATCAAAAAATATAAGCAGATATCCACTTTCTATCCTTTGTTCATCCAATAACTGAAAGAATTCAATATAATTTCTTATTGAAAACTGCCATGACTTGAATATTTGCTTTATTTATTGATGTATATTTCTAGATGTTTTATCCATCACCCTACTCTTATTATTGACGATAATTCTAAGTGGGACTGCTTCTTTATGTATCTTGAGCAGACCAAATGCATTCAGCGGCTTGGAATCTCGTTGAAGAAGCGTGTTCATTATCCACTTATCTAACTCCCCGTTCGTTACACAATGTTGCAGGCAACCTCTGAGTCTAGACTTCAGGCCTTCTGTTGGGTTCTTCTGTTAATATTGTACGTTCATATATAATCTAGTGCTTGCATTATCTATACTAACCTTAACCATGGCCAACATTGCTCCCCCTTTGTCTGCCATCATCACTATTTGCTCTTTGTCTCTTAGTTTTTTAATAGTGCTATTTGCTTTCCTCTTCCTTGGCGATACCTTTACATGGCTACCAATTAAAGGGGTAAAATGCAACTCAATATCACTCCTAGTCTCCTCAGACAAACGGCCGGAAAAACTTATGAGTTTCACCAATATTTCTTCTCTACCATCTTTATTGTTTGGCAGCGCAAAGTTCATGCCTTTAGGAAGAACTTCCTCAGTGGTAATGTCTAATTCACCCTCACGTCTACATTTGCAGTTTCCAAATAACTGCTAGTCTTAATTCTTATACTCGAATTCCTAAGTATTCCAATATATATAGTCCTGTCCTTGACAAACTCTATCATATAACGTATCTGTCATTGCTTGGAACTTAAAAATTCGATGAGTTGAAAGTATCATACAATGATTACCGTAATCTGTTTTTTATCCTAGACAAAGAATGTAATTTCATAGCGTTTCTAGAATTCCAAACTTGGCTAAATCGTGAGATCCATTCTGAAGGACTTTCTTAATTTTATTACGTACATTTGGTCTATCATTACTACAGAACTTAAAATAATTCTACGTGATGGATATAATTTCAAAAACCAAATATGGTTAACTTGTCTGGCCATCGTTTTCTTGGACTTATGGTAAAATGATGAATCTCAGAAAATTTGGTACCCGTACGTCATTCATAGATGAATATATGCAATCCCATTATGGCTTCTGATTCGGCCAACTTATAAATCCATTCGCCCATCCTCTTCAAGTGAAATGAAAGATACTCCAACAATAAATTGACTCTAGACTATGGCATAAACCACGAGTTCTTGTAAAAAATCATATTATTCAAGTTTGATGTCTTAGGTTTACTTAAATTAAGAATATGAAAAGTTGTCTGGATGTGTCTATGAGCATTTTGTAACTCGAAGAGAGCCGTGCGAATATTCCCTCTTAAAAAGGCTGTTCATAAATGGATATGCAAACATCTGCTAAGAATGAGAAGATATCAAAGACTTTTTCCAATATAGGTCAACTGCCATAATCACTTCACAATAATAATGTTTCAAAACTAGGACATTTCATGCCACTTCCCATTAGAAAAGTCAAATGGACAGGACTTTCCCAAAAGTTCAATATTATAGGACAAGATTTAAGAGGATAGTATCTAATAGTGAAAATCAATTTGTTTTTCGTAACCTGATAATTAATTCGATTCCATTGGATTAAAGAGAAGTACGGAATTGCTATCGTTTCAATGAACGAAATGATAGTTAGCTACTATACAGGATGAACTATAAAGCATCCTAAATGTTGTCCTTTAAGAGGAACCGGAAAGAGGACAAGTTTCCAAGTAAATGCGCGCAGATAAATAGGTTATTGAACCATAGCTAACTCGGAGTATAAAGGGCCGTAAACTTTTGAATAAGTCCATTATTTCTATTTGAGCACATATAATTATAATATAAGTTTTAATGAAATCATGTATTTAAATCCAAACCAGATATAATAACTAGTGATATGCTTGAAATTGAAGTGAGGTTGGTTGTGATTATAAAAAGATTCAAAGCAAATCGGCTCGTCCGGATTTAACAGAATCAGGTTCAAGTTCAATGATAAAAAGCTCACCAGTGTTAATAATAAAATAGAGGTTTTTCTGCCTTAACCAACTCGGTCGAGTGATATTAGGTAGACATTTTATAAATCTTCTAATTATGCGTTACTTTATATTCTTTCAGACGAATGTTTCACTATATTATTATATATATATATCTTGATAGAAATATTTAAAAATTTGTTATCTTCTTAGAAGTTTTATCCTAGCGATTTCATCTGGCTCAGCTGCTGAATTTGATATCAATATCTTCATTAAACTTTAACATGAGACAGAAGCGACCACAACAATATGATTATTAATTTAAACAGCTGGGATAAATAAGAATTATCCAAACCACGTGTGATATATCAATGGAATTACTTGTTTTATCAACTAATAATTTTAATTTTTATCCGCGATCAAGACCTAACTTATAAATCTCAAGTAAAGCTTTTTATTTTTAATACAACTAACAACTTCTTCATAATATAGTTTAGATTGGGTAGATTTTTTCATAAAAAATAACAAGTCTCATGGTATCCTTTTTCGATTGATAGCGATGCACTTTTCTTCTAGAGAATAGCTAGAAATGCAGATAATTTGTTAGGAAAACATTTAAGGTGACTCATAGATCACATAGTAATAGGCTTAATCTTAGTTGACGGAGCTACCTTAGTAATTAAATCATTGTGGTGACCTTCATTTCATGTTAAAGTGTGATGATGATCTATTTGTCAAATACAGAATATGGAGGGCTTAAGTAGATAAGGGAATTTTTTAAAGTTCAATAAATAAATATAGATTAATATGCTAAAATATTCGTATAAGGAAAATCTAAATTGAAGTAAATATTTAGTGAAAGTCTTGTGTTAACTTTGTAAAGGTGGAGAATTTAATCTCAGTAAATATTACCTAGAGTGTTGTACTTTAGATAGTTAGAGAGGCCTTGATAAGTTCCGATGTTGATAAATAAAGAATACTTCGATTGGATTAGAGTATTACCCAATATATACTCAGATTGACACTACACAGTCACTTCAGGCTTTCATGGCTGAGCTGAAAACAAATATACTAGGATAAGCCTCGCGTTCGCAAATAATTTTCGTCTAGGTCGAACCGACCTTCTTAGTTAGGACAGACTGCGAATAAAATAGGGTTTGTCAATTTTCTATCTATATTAATGGTAATCTTTCCTGAGGATTTTGAGAATATTTTACAACACCTCATTATAGCGGTAATTTTGATAACTCGGCCTCGTTTTGGGGACCATACGTATGATCATCTTTATACTTAGTTGTGATCCTACCAGGGTTATGCAAAACCTAAATCAAACCGAAATGGTAGTCATACCTGGATAAGAATGCTGCCTTTGATAACATGAATGATTTCAATGCTGTAAAGTATTAGCTTAGATAACTCAGAGATCTGTTTATCTTTGCAGTATTGCATGAGTTGCTAAGGGAAGAAATATTATTTATATCTGTTTTATTAGAAGATATATAAGGTGGATAAATTTTTTACCGCTTATGACAGGTTTTTGTTAATAAAATTTTGTTATAAACTATACTCATGCTATCATCAAGCTAATATTCGTGAATACTTGATAATAGTATTAATAATATTACAAAATAATGATAAAAAGCTGAAGTGTAATAATATTATTATTAATTAAACTATTACTACCACCTAAATTTGACTTTCGGTCTTCTGAATAAAATGTATTATTTATGAGTTGCCATTTTATTATTTAGATAACGTTATATCTATTAGGAAGGCAAAATTCAGAAAGTGACATTTTAAATGCATATATTCAATTGTAGGATAAATAAGATCTATTCAAATAACTTAGATAAAAATGAGCTAAGGTAAAGAGAAATAAAAGGTCTAATCAAAATAAAATTACTTATATTTCAAACAAACAATCTTCAAATAATATTAATTAGTTAATTAAATACAATTGTATGCAATAAGAATACCCAATCAAGTATTTCTAAACTTTATGGAGACTAACTTTTACAGCAGTAAGAATAGTAGTTTGAATGTGATAGATTCATATTTAGATCTTCATGTAAAAGTCGTGTGCTCGTGACTTTTACGACAAGGAATGTAACCTTTAAGTTCGTAGGTAAAAGGAAAAATTGATAGTATCGAAGTGGTCTCACCTTGTTTTAGCAACTTGGTCATGATGTTGAAGTGACTTAGTTGGACGCACCTTGTCCGAAATCCTTTGCTCAGCCATCATAATTTCCAGCGTCGGACCGTGGACTTGATACATTACCAACTGTCTGGCCGGCATCGTAATCTTCATCGTCATTGAGTCGTGTCAGTCTTAGAACCGAACTACAACTCGTCAAAGAGGCAAGTGAAGTTACTCCCTTGACTAGCCTTCTACTGAAGGCAGAGTTAGCGATTCCTTTGCCTATTGCTTATGCGAAATCGGAGAAAACAAGGACTAGCTCAAAGGAGACGCTTGAATCAAGGACCTATCGTTGACCAGAGGAAAGGGATAGCAAATGAGAATCATATAAGTGACTTTCGGAAAAGCAAGACTTACAGATGATGCCGACTAATATGCCGGCGAAACGTGTGCTAATGTATCAAGTCTACCGTTAGACGCCAAGAATTTTGATAACTACTGTAGCACAAGACTTTGGACAGGGTTTGAAGTCTCCCTGACAAAACGACCAACTTGCAAAAGCCGGGTCACACAACTTGTATACATCGAAAGGGAACTGCGACAACATCCTGGTCTTCATATTTTCCTTTATTTAGATAGTATCGTTGTAATTTCCCGATATATGAATATATTTTATTTTAAAATCTATTTTGTAGATCTATTCTGCCCCAACATACATTAGCGTAAAAAATCGATCCAGGCTCATAATAATTATTAAAAATACTCTATAATTTTAGTAGAAGATATTTGATATTAGAAGTTAGAATACCTAAAGAAAGTTAAAAATAAATTAATATTACCAGGTAGTTTTCTTGCCACCCTAACTAAAAGAATATCTTATCTGAGAATAGATTGCAGAGCTCATTTGACCTACTTGACAGTACGCAAACTCAGAGCAGACAAGTCAGGAAACATGTACATGGTTCTTATACAGCTATGCCAAAAGCGAGTAGACCAGAAAAATAGAGTCATATGATTACAAATATGCTCGGTTACCTATGTGATTCCTCATATGTGAAATAATATTATGAATAAAATTCTCTTATTATAATAAAAATTTAAACAACAAACATTTTTTCTCAAGATTGAAAGATAAGATTCGTGCCTACCAAACTTTATCCTCAAGCCTCATTGGAGTTAAGTTCATATGAGATATAATTTATACATTTGTGATTTACCTCTATATTCTAGGTCCATATAATGCATTTTATTCAGGTTACTAATTCATTTCAAAAGGCCATGCAATTTATAATTCATTTACTCCTTTATTGGCAAGTAGCTTACTTTATTACAGAAGTATTCCTTTCCAAACCCTAACATGCTTCTACTTTCTCTCTGAAAGATATAACTCTTAAGCTGTATACATCCAGATATACTCTTGCATCTACTTCCTTTACAGAGAAAAAATAGTCATTAGTAGTAACTTGATTCGTATAGGTCATAATTTGGTGAAATTTATCCGATTCAATATGCAATTATAGGTGATAATCCATATCGTAGTTAAAATTAGCAGTGAGATATTGTATCGACTTTATGAAATGTATATTATCATAAGGTATTAAAATTATGCACACGATAGCTACTGGCAACTACAACCTATTTAAGCTCTTTGCTCTGAAAAAATTGCGATTATTTTCTCACTATATTTTTATCATTAAGCCCATTATTAACTTGTGTAAGTATTGAAAACTAATTAATAAAGAGCCTTTTTTTCAAATTTAATAATTAGGCTTTTATGCTTTCTTAAAGACTTTAATTTAAGGAGTACTAAGATCAATAAAAATCTACGATTGCTGGTGTTCTAAAAATGAATATATTTATTGAATATGAAGGACTATACACAAATATATAAGAAACAAACTACCTTGATGATTTCTCATTATGCCTATGAATGGGTGGCATATTTTATGCAGAAAAAATACATTTGATATGCGATTAGATTTAATCCTTGATGACCCACTTTATTTAGGATTGAGCATTTGAAAACCAGTGTGAGAAAACTGACAAATCTAGTAAATAGCATAAAGCTGATTCTTGATTCAAAGTACAGCATCATTCACACTAAGATTGCTATTCTACATATGAAGAGATAGGAAAATCTTGAGTTAGTTGAGTAGTTTTCTCAGCATTTTTCCATTAGTCAAAGTTTTTACTTTTGTATCAACTCATTTTTTATGGGAATTTAGCTACATTTATATGCATGCAGCTACATATGCATAATTAATTTAAGCAACTCTCATGTTGAATGCACCGAGTTTGAATGTAATTACACCATGTATGTTGGGGAGACGTTCATTTCGTATGAAAGTGCATGAAGAACAGATTCATAGGTTGATCTCACCGGAAGACGACGGCTGAATCCCGTTGTACTGCAGCCGTTTTTGCTTAACTACGACGTTCAGGTTGGCGCATTCCACTAGACATCCTCCCTCGCTTCGGGTTAAAACGGTCTTGGCTTTCGTCCATCATATGATGGGCACCATCAGAGCTGGAACACATTTTTATAAACAGTGTTCAAAGAAATCCTCACACTTTCTCATAGTATGCCATCTTTTAGAGAGAATTATGACCCATCATCGAGATCCGGTTGCTACAAACTTGCGTGCTCCCTTGGCCGACTTTATGTTAGTGAGACATGCGGGCCTATTCAACAGACATTAGAGGAACATAAAAGTGCTTGTAAAGGGATCTGGGTCCAACGGTCAGAAGTAGTAGAGCCCATGCCAAAGACTGGACATGAGATATAATGGTGTCAAACTAGTAGGTTTGCTTATTATGGTAGATCTGCTGTTTGAAGGAGGCAATTGAAATTACTAGATTATAGAAGACGTTGCATGTGAGAAACGGTGTTATAAAGTTGAGTAAGAACTACTTGTGCTTGAATGATAGATTAAAGGAGAGATAGGATGTTGAATCGCCATCCAAAAGATGGTTAAACCTTAATGATCCTAGACTGAGAGTTTAGGACAAGTAGTTTCGTAACTTGACTTAGACACTTACAAGCTTATATCTCAATATCTCAACCATAATTGCTTACAGATTTACGCAGTCTCGGTCAGGGCTTTCTCCTAAGTCATTAAGCCTTGATGATCAGAACCTGACATTAGCCTTTTTGATCACTATGATTTACGACCGGTATTGCGTATAGACGTTAGCACACACATACACACTCGAGTATAAGTAGCAGGATCAGTATGAAATATAATTAACCAAACCATCCTATATCTTTCGCATGTAAGTACAGTTTCGAGACTAACAGTAAATCAGTTGTATAAGATGTATTCACCCTATTTTGTTCAAGTGATGAAGGACTGGGAGTAGAATGTGATATGACAAAAAGCCTGGCCTTCCTTGAAATTCACATCTGCCTTGTGACCCAACGGCACTCGTGGCAATGTGACCAAGTGTTTAACGTGTCAAGTTCACATTATGCACTGTCACGGTTCGACTCCCGCTGAGGGTGTTTATAAGACCGATGCGATATGATTAAAGATGATGTTTCCATTAAATTTCACATAGCCTTGCTTTCCCACAAGTTGTTCCCACCCCGGATGGAATGCAGTTTTAATCTCGCATAGGTCCTATCAACACTGATGTCCACCCTGGATGAGAACAACTTTTGGGAAAGCAAGGCTATGTGGAATTCAATGGAAGCGTCGGCTTTACTCATATCATTATGGAAAAATTCTACTTCCAGTCCTTCATCACCTTAAATGAAATAGGGTGAATACATCTCACATCCTACATCTGTCTATGCCTAGACATTTTCGTTTTAATTATGACTATATACATAAGAGGTAAAAAAGAGCCAGATAGTCTTCTTGACCTATTCTTAATGTGAAACTCTTACAAGAAAGAGTTCCAGCTCAGATGATGTCCATCATATGAAAGACGAAAGTTCAGCCCATTTTCACCCGAAGCGAGAGAGGATATCTCGTGGACTGCTTCAACCTGAAGGTCATATTAAAGTCAAATGGCTGCAGTATAATGGCATTTAGCCGTCGTCTTATGGTGAGATCAACCCACGAATCTCTTCTTCGTGAAATTTCATACAAAATGAAGCTCACCCTAACCACGTTATCTCAGGAGATTAATCAAAACCCAGTTACATTTCGTATTTACACCGTCTATACTTGAGTTACAGAATCGTAAATCGCAATCCTTGCCCACGATTTCTGGTAATTGCAAGTGCAGTGTAAAGTTACTAGCCGTATTATATGTGAAGCCACACTCCTTTTGCAACTCGAGTATGCCCTCTACTTCCACCGAAAAATTTAACCAAAAGATCGCATTCGAAGCAATGCAAAGTTATAATTATCTCGGCACCTCAAACCAACATGAAATTTAACTTTTATTCTTAAAAGCACCTCATTGGTGTCCAAATATCTGGTATATCCATTAAGAGCTTCCATCTAAAATAGGTCTATGTTTTACCAGAGGAATAAATTGATATTCAGCACAGATTCATTATAGTTTCAGAATGTTATTAAAATTTGTCTATCTCATCATTCTGGGCATCCTTTTTCGCTTCGTTCCCACGTTAGAATACCGTCCTTTAAAATAGCTTAATAAATTTATGTATTATTTTTAACTTGTCCTCTTGTACATTCTTCTTAAAACCACAATTTAATGTTTTTTAAAAAAGGATATGATAATTTAAGCCTATGGTTTAGGTTTATAAGTAACTTTCTTGCCTACTGAAAAGTCATTTGCGCATTTTTGAAAGGTAAAATTACTAGTTAAATCTAATCCAGAGGCTTACATTACTTTTGTTTGGGTCACAGTTACTTTAGCATTAAATCTATGAGCCAACCAATCATTCATACACTACAAAATGTGTAAATATATTTCCTTCGTCACTGACTCTCATGATTCCGCCGTAGCTTTAACATTCTTAATTGTAGCAAGAATGTATACACTTCTGAACACCTAGATAAATTCATTTTGCTCGAGCCTCCAGAAATAAATTACCTATATGATCACCACTTTTATTGTTTGGACTTTCATTTCATATGAGAGTGCATGTACGTTGATCTCACCAGAATAGGACGGATGGATCCCGTTGTACTGCAGCCGTTTGGCTTTTATACGACGTTCAGGATGAAGTAGTCCACGAGACCTCCTCCCTCGTTTTGAGTGAAAACGGGCTGAGCTTTCGTCCATCATATGATGGATATCATCAGAACTCTGACTCTTTCTTGTAAAATTCTCAAGTTAACACTAAGACTAGAATACTATGCGGCTTTCTCTTACATCTTATACAGTCTCATTTTTGCAAAAGATAATTTGAAAAAATAGATCGATTTAGAATAGTTTTGTTAATTATCTATAGTCTGGTCGCCTTCGTTTGGATGGAAATTCAACACTTTCATACGAAATAAAAGTCCAAGCGATAGTGCTATTCCATGAGATTCATCAAAGGCCAGTTACTCTTCAGATCCTCAATTTTATTTTAGTATTTGCAGCATATTTTATAATCTCGTTCCTAAGTAGATGTTCATTTAGGCATTGTATTTTTGTGTTCATCTTCCTTCCGGTTCAACGTACCCTATAATTTGTTGGTAATTATTATAGTCATCATTGCTCTCTTCAGTTGAATTAAGCCTATTAAAACTTTCTCCATGAGATTTAGTAAACGGAAAGTCTGCCATTACAAGTCTATATCCCTAACCTGTGCGGCGGAATATTTGGCGTCATAAAATGCATATTCTTATTGGCCGATAAGTATAAGATAGAAGACTCTAACTAGTTAATTTTGTCTGGGACAGCAAGAATGTGAATAAGATTTTTCGCTTTTAATATTTAAATATAAACTGAGAACCAGCTTTAGTTCAAAATAATATTCCTAGCTGTTACAAAAAATAAATATGCAAATTGAAATGATGGTGAGCCTAATAACTTTGCATTTATTTAAAATTTACTAGTTTCCAACAGACCTATATATTTCGTTTTTATATTCTTATTGACCGGAAATCTGTGGAAATCTGATGAGTCTAAGTATAAATGAAAATTTTTATTCGTAAGGAATTATAGTTGCTTTAATACTTTTAATGAATTGCGTCACTTATTTGCTGCAAAGCACGAGGTTTTCCTTATTAAAGTTTAGTCCAAGATTATAAACTTATTTTCTGGTATTAATTTAAGTTCAAACATTATTTTGTTCTTTATCAATTAAGAAAGCTAGTGGCAATTTGGATTCATTTTTATTGTGGTAATTCAATAAGCCATAACTGTTGGTTCTTTTTTATAATTATTTAAAAAGAAAGAAAGTAGTTCTTGCACATCAAATTAATTGAATTAGAAGCTTAAAATATATAATCTCAGTATTCCAGATTAAACGTTATTGTTATATTTAGAAATTAATGATTTCATTGCTTTCTAAATGCCGGATGCGAAATATCTACATTTTCGAACTCTCCAAAATGGTGCTATATTCCTATAAATAGCTAAAATCCTAATTAAATTTTTTTTATAGCTTCCATTTTATCGGAACTGCAATTAATGCTAAAAATACAAAACATTAGTAGCTGTCTGTAAACAAGCCTGCGTATCTGCGGATATGCTTTATTTAACGAATGACACAAATATTATCATATTTATAATTTCTTGAAAGGAAATGCAAAACCTGAAAATGAGAAAGGGCATTTATTTTGTCTTACCCCAAACCTTTATCCAGTTTAAATCCTCATTACTTCCTTTATATAATAACCAAGCAAATTACAAATTGGTGCAAAAGATTTAGTAGCTAAATGGACTCATTTCAGTAATATTACTTCTTCTTATTAAATAAGAAACTAAGTCGATAGGTTCATTATAGTTTTTTTAACAAACAAGGACCATAAATCTCTCTCTTAATCGTTTAAGCACAACTTGAGAATGTTTATTTAAGTTAATGGTAACAAAGATTCATACAGATGACAGGCTTTAAATAATCATTTAATTTTATGATATTAAACTAATATTTATGAAGAATATTTGCTCATAGCGAATTAAAAATAGAAGAATCAAAAAATGCCCAAGAAGACTTGACTCGCTAACTTGTATAAAGTTGGAAAAAGAATCCCTACGCTGATGATGTCCATCCTACGATGGACGAAAGCTTAGCTGACTATGGTGCCGGCGAAACGTTTTGGAATGTACCACGTCCAGGGCCTGACTTTGGAAAGTATTATGGATACAATTCATTCTAGACTAGCTGCGTTCCTTTAAATCTTCCTACATATATGACCAAGTTACGAAATGTTAACATTTTTTAATCGGAATTGAAGTAGATTGCCCCGGAAACACCTCAACAAGAACGATTTCCTAAAGCCAATCGACAGCTGGTAAAAAGGATTTCGTCATCGACTTCTGGTGGTTTCGAATTTTGGATCTCTATACCAAACGTTTTCTCTCGAAATGGAAGGGAGCTGAACAGTTATAAGACAAGAGATTCCTCGAAATTCAACTTTTGTTCGCAAACATAAAGGTTTTAAAACTAAAGAAAAGATGCACAGCTATTTTTTATACTTCGTGCTATAAATAGCCCAAGTTAAAAACAAAAACAAATTTGGGAGTTCTGTTAATATATAGTGCTCAGCATCGCAATCTCCGATGTAAACACCATGGATATAACTTTTTTAATTTTTAAAAAAGTTCTACTAACCAACATATTGTAGCCCTTTTGACTAAGTTTTCTGTACACAATTTATTTCCTTTTTTACCTCTTTCACCAGCTTAGCAGTGTTGAAAATATGCAAAATGCTATCACGCTCAATTGTGCTCGTGACAGATTCTTTAGTACGAACTATGCTTAGTTGATTTTATTTGTTGACTCTAGCGTCAAACGTGTTTGCTTCAGCCTAAACAGTGGCTTAAGAGCTACATAAATTTATAACCTATTCCTTTTAGTCAATTTTAAATATTTTGCACCTAGTCCACTTATAAATAAAATTTTTACACTCAGTCCCTTTTCTCTGAAATCAAGGATTAAGAAAAATGTATTTAAAGAGATAATTTCGGCGAAGGGATGATGAAGACCATGAATTTAATTGTGCCACAATACAAAGAGCACTTAGTCTCTATGTTTATTTTTTTCACCTAAAAATTTAACTCTAAGCCTATTCATCGCCAGAATATTCGCGCTCTTCAGCAGATTAAATCGAAGAATCAGGAGGACCGTATTTAGAAAACAAATAACAAAATTCATATTTTTACACTCTTTTTACTGAAAAGTTGCAATAATAGCTACGAGAAAATGGGATACTTGATGTTGAATAAATGATTCAATAATAATATGTTCAATCGGTGTCCCTCAGTGCAATATTAAATTTACTACCATTTTTATATATTTAACCTAATACTTCGCGATCAATTCTCATTCAATTACCTAAGAGTAGGACAATGATTTGAGATCTAACTGTAGTTATCAAGAAAGTACCCGACCCTTATATCAACTTTTATAGCGTATTTGATCTTTATTTCAGTAGAAACGGTTTTTGCTTCTTTTAAAAAAATAAAGATTTTATTCACATATTATGCTAAATTTTCTGTTCGGCAAAAATATATCTCATAAACTCCTAAAAGTTACACTGTAATATTTCGGCCACCATTTTATAAGTTTTTAAAATAAAATAAAATTTATTGGAACACTCTAGCTGGTTATATTGACACATTTACTTGTTGCTCATCTGAAAAATGCCTCAACCTTGTAGATAATTGACTTCGGTCGGTGAAACTTTATGTATTTATTGTCATATCGAGGTTCTTTACACTTCCTAGACTCATTGAAGTCAAATTTAGCAGTCGAGGATATGATGACTAGGATGGTTTGGTCTTTTGTATAGTCGCAGTGTTCTTTCGTCGTAGAGAAATTGTTTGACCATGTT
>CAAALY010000082.1:0-13247 GCA_900617795.1 Protopolystoma xenopodis
AACTAACTAGATAATGTATCTATGTATGCCTAATTAATTTTTCATAAAAATAAATTGCGAATATGTACCAACAGTTTTTATTAATAGTTTAAATTAAAAGTTACCATGTTTGCTAATTATTAACTAAATAAATCTTTAAGAAATATTATTTATTATTATTTTGCTATATCGCGTTGATACGCTCTAATATATTATCGTTTTAAATATGAAATCTAATATAACATATTTACCTATGACAGGGAAAAATCCAAATAAAAATATACTGGTTAGTATCGATGGTTACATAATTTTACTTAAACATATAATGTTAAAAATACTAAGTAAAAGCGCTGTCAATTTATTTGATAAGCGCTTATTTTCGTCGACATATATATATTTATATACATGTTGCTGTTATGTATAATTAGATTATTTATTAAAATTTCATATTGTTTATACATTTTTACAAAATAATATTTAATTCATAATTTTACCTGTCTAATAAGTTAAACTAAGCATGTAAACTTTGGATAAAATATCACAATCATGTTTTATATGTTAATTCTACAAAAATTGACAAAATTCCCTTTTTATTCATTTTATATCTCTATGAATTCTAATACAGCTTATTATCAGTACTTATTAGAACTAGTGTAATTTATCGCATATTATATAATCACTGTAATTTAATATTAATTACTTTTCAAATGTAAATAAATAATATTAGATCTGTTCTTATTTCAAATGTCTTAGGGCTTGGAAAGATTTCTTTACTACCTAGGTGCTACTGTAAATAATATTTATTTAGGAGTTGTATTTGAAACAACCTAACATATGTAGCATAAATTTCTATTTTGAAGCCTTTTTGACGGCCACAAACAGTTTCTACTAAGTTTTATGCACTTGTTCTTCCTATTTAGGAGGTAAGCTGTTTTAGAAATTTTTATAGTCCCTGATTTTCATTTGATATCTAGTCCAAATAGCCAGCAAAATTTATATATTTTAACCAATATATTAAGTATCGTGTATTACTCATGTATTCAGCAAACTTATAATTATTGATCCATAGGCCTTTTGAAGCGGGTTTGTGTTCACGAAGTCTCATATGGATGGTTTTGCAGGATTGCTCTACATAGTGTTACCACATAAGACTAAATCCTTGGAGCATCATTATCTGTAAAACGTGTCAGAAGATTAACTACAGCTAGAATTTACTGAAGTAAAATTTAATTTCTTTTATAAATTGTTTTATATGCTACACTTACTCAGTAGATCATACAAAATTTTTTGCATGCTAGCAGGAAGTTAAAATATTAAATCGATGAGAAGGCATTATCATCTATTCCGCCCAAAAAGCAAACTCCTATCATGCTGCTACGGACCATTTAAATATAATTTACGATAATATATCACTAAATCTACAAATCTATACATCGCTTTGGTTTACGTATGCTAGAGGTCAACGTTGTTTTAGTTTGTTTCGAGGCTATCATTGGATCGGATATATCAGATTTATTTAACCTATTTCCTATAATACAATAAATGACAAGGGGTTGATTTTTTTCATAAAAATGGGTATGTTTATCAAAATTCACTATAGTTTCGATTTCGTCTAAATTATGTCAATATCTATTAAATATAGGCAAGGGATGCCAGTTTAGCGCATAAACAGGAAATTGTAGCCACTACGTCACATGCTTACGAGCGCACATAGGTCAGTATATAGACTCTTCTATGTAGAAGGTATCATATATCTCAAATTTATTTACATTATGAAGTCAAATACTAGGTTAATAAAATGTCTAAGAGGTTTGAATAATATATTGAATATATTATTCAGTAAAATAGAAATGATCCAAACTAAGATAAGCAATTCACATATAATTTTATTTAAAATTTTATTCAATTAAATTAGGAATTAAATAATTGATTAATATCGTTAGAATGGTTTCAAGTGTAATTAAGTTGTTCTATCTTAAATCCAAAATTATGGCTAATTTCTATATAATAATATATATCATTTGCTTTCTAAAATGTGATTTTGCTTACCTATATAACTTGATATATTTAATCGCAGTTATGCTGAATAAAATGATGTGACGTTAAGAAAGTAAGGAACGTAAACGTGCTGAAGTCTAGAATTATAAGTGTTTAATCCTATTATTTCTTATAAAGCATGTCGACCATTAGCCAACTAGCTCTAGTCTTTAACACATCAATCCTGTTTATAACAATAATACTAAATCTGAGTCAGAATGTAAAACACAAACCTTTGAGTAGCACAGATAGAGTTTAAAGGATGGTGTTATTTTACTAAAACAGACACATAAGAAGAGAAGCATACTAAGCAAGTTATGAGTCAGATAGGTCTTAAAGGGAGAGGATTGTGTATTTAACCGCAGCCCTGGACCAGCAGTCTCGTCATAGTGAAATGAATGTCAAAATTAGCTATGAATGTTTGTATACATCAAAACTTCCTATTGTATTTTCCTTAGAAAGCTCTTATTTATTAATTTAATTTAAGAATCATAAGTATTTTTCATTACATTAGGTCAAAAATTGATAGTTTTTTCAGTATTATGCATTAAAAAGTACTATTTTATGCATTGTGCTTTCTATATTATATACAATTAGTGTAAGAGGGAAACAATTCTTGTGAATCTGATGAAAACTGTGATCCATTGGGACAGTTAAATCACTATTTAAAAGTAAAGTCATTATCTAATTTATTAATTTCGCCAATATATACACATACATAGAAAGTATCTTTTAATCTAGATTATGGTTTTTCTGTTAAACATCTTATTAGAAGGTAAATTGTCATTTAAATCAACAAGCTTGATAAATAAATCAAATATTAAAGATTTAAAAATAATTTAAACGATATTGTATGTTTAGCACGCATTTGTTCAAAAAATTAACTTTACTTGCTTATTCATCGAGTTATAGTTTAGTACTGAGAATAGCATGGATCATTGACGATGATGACTCTAATGCTGGCAAAATGTCAGGAAATCTACCAAGTTTACTCTTTGCATTTGAAAATGTTCATGTATACCATGACACCGGACAAGGTGATATCATCTAGGATTGCTACCAATATAAAAAAGTTGGAAAAACATGATCAGACAACTTCTCTATAATGAAAGGAGACCGCGACTATACAAAAAGGATACACTATAATGGTCTTCTTATCTATGATATAAAATATTATTCACTTATATAAATCTATTTTATATAACTTGAAATCTATAGATAATTTATGGGAAAAACTGACTTAAGTATTATGAGATGGAATAATATTAAATGCGATTAAATGAATTGAATAAAATTAATAAAATAAAATACGACAACATAGGATAAAATTAAAGAATCTATTATAAAGAAAATTAAGTAAAGTAAAACGTGTATAAAATAAACAAAGATTAAATGTAATGAAAATGTAAAACATTAGATCAAATGAGCGTAAAATAATTATAAATATTTCAGATATTATTAAATGGAAACAAATAAGATGCAATAATAATAATAATTTTAAAAATTATGAAATAATTTAAAAAAATATTAAATTCATAATTATAAAATGAAAAGATTTAAAATTATATGAAAAAAGAGATGGTGAATGCGAATAATTAAGTAAATTGTCTTGATATAAAATAATTTGAGATGAAATAATTTAAATGAGAGTCCATGTTTTATAATTAATCTAATAGCATCAACTAAATTGCAATGAGATAAAAAAAGATGTATTCACCCTTTTTCGTCTAAGGTGATGAAAGACTGGTACTAGAATTTTCCCACAATGATATGAGGTGATCTGACTTTTTCATTAAATATTACATAGCCTTGCTTTCCCAAAAGTTGTTCTTATCCTGGGTGGACTGCAGTTTTGACCTTGCATTGGTCTTATCAACTCCCTCAGCCGGATTTAAAACTCGACAGTGCAGGACGGTAGCTTGACACGCTAACAACTCAGCTACGCTGCCACGAGTATATTTAAGTCAAAGGGCATAGGTGACTTAAAAGAACGATCAGGCCTCTGCTATATCATATTCTTTGGTGAGAGTGACGATGAAGCAAACATATGTTTGCTATAGCAATCTTCTAAGTTACTTATATTCACTGATTTACTAGTAGTCTCGAAACCCTTATTACTTACGAATATATGTAACGTTGTCGATTGCTATAGCAAAGATACGTTTGCTTCATTGGCACTCCCACCAAAGAATATGATATAGCAGAGGCCTGACCGTCCTTGACCTGACTTATTCCTGTGACTCAAGGGTACTCCTGGCAGTGTAGCCGAGTGGTTAGCGTGTCAATCTACCGTCCTGCACTGTCGCGGTTTAAATCCCGCTAAGGGTGTTGATAAGACCAATGCAAGAACGAAACTGCAGTCCACTTAGGATAAGAATAACTTTTGGAAAACCAAAGCTATCTGAAATTCAATGAAAACGTCAGCTCAACTCATATCAATGTGGGAAAATTCTAGTACCAGTCCTTCATCACCTTAGTCAAAATATCTTGAATACATCTCATTACACTGATTGACTGGTAGTCTTGAAACCCTACTTACTTACGAGATAAAAAGTGTTACGCATTTGAAATAAATAAAATAAAATCTACTTTCTTATACCCTCATTTAACTTAACCATCGTTTTGGAAATATTGATCAGAGACTGATCTATTATTATGCAGTCTCCTTTTATTAGTCTTTTCACAGTCTTCCTCTTGCCCCATATGATCAGACTGATATCTCTCATGCTCAAACATTTTATTTGACACCAGCCACCCCATCTGCGCTACCAAAAGCGTTATTTCTATTCCCCTTACATACCTACATCTCGGTTAAAAGCTAGAGGCTAAAGCCTCTGATGAATTCATATGGTCAAGACTTTGCTAAATTGACCACGACTATGGTAAAGACAAGCCTAATGCAAATCAATTAGCCACAGACTTTTTATCGTCGATAATGTTATCATCCTTATATTTATAAATCTTGAATATAATTAAATTACCATGAACGTGTTACATAGAATAAATTGACATAATATAAAAACTGATAAGGCAGAAGAAATAATATACTGTAGATATGAATTCGGCCAACATAAAAAAGACTGACATTTTATTATATTGGATTAAATATCACTATTTGATGATTTCAGACAATATAAATTGATTAAAAACAAATTTGTATCAATTTCAAATAGGTAAAAAGTGAGTAATTTAGGTAAATTTGTTAAAATGAGTTGAAATTAACTGAGATGACTTAAACCAATTTTAAATGGAACAAAGATTCTAAAATTGATCAATAAAAATTAATAAATTGTAATGAAATAAAATGAGGTAGGATTAAAAATTTTATAAAATTCAATTATGTTTGCTTTTGTTATTTTTTATATTAAACAAACTTAATGTGGTGAATGGAGGAAAGCATATTTACATTGAATTAAAAATAGAGAGATTGCATAACGCGTTATGAAATAAATTTTATAGATGACCTGGATTTTGCGACTTGGTAATATTGTAAGGAAGACCTATGGAAACGCTCCTAGACCGTAGTCTATAGTATGCATTATTTTTTCCAAAGTCGGACCGTTAAGGCCGTGCATTTTGAAGCGTTTCGGCTGGATTATAATTGGAATAGTTAATGAGCATTGCTAGTCTTAGCACCACCCTACAACTAGTCAAAGAGACATGGTAATGTATCACGTCAAAGGTCTGAATCTGAAAATAATAAAGAATAATATGATCATCGGAGTAGATGCGCTTGTCTAATTTTTTCTACTAATATGAATAAGTTGCGAAAATATGGTGAGACGACTTGCATACAAAGAAAGAAGATGGATACCACACAGAAGTTCTCACCATTCTGGTATTCATACAGGGAAGTCTTAGAGCATTTCATAAAAGTAATGATAGCTATATCTAAATCTAGTGATGAAGTCAAATAAGATTCAATAAATCCATTTAAATAATACACTTTTGACGTAATTCGATCTGAGCAAATCAAATAATAGTTTTAATATGGAAATAATGCATTTTAGGTGGTATTGCCAGATATAAAGACAGCACAAGAAGATAGAACAAAAGAGGAAAAAATCATGTCGCAACAGTCGAACATAAAATTGGTCGAAGAAAATGTCTTAACTTGACACCATGAAATTAATAGTTTCTCTCTTTAAAGATAGTAAATCTGATGCCGCAGAAGCGTCTTTGGGTGCGTCAAGTCTAAGATCTGATGCTGGACATCATTCTACATAATCAATTATGGTATCTATGACACATTTATACTACAAACATTTTGCAAAAACGAGATCATAACTACAATATGAAGCAAAAGTGGACTGTTACCAAGTGTAATGCAACACAATCTTAGTCACATGGTCAGTTTATTCTTTCAATGACAACGTCTATGGCAGAATAAGCTTAATTTTAGCCAACTAGCTCTAGACTCATATATCCTGTTTCGTTCCTGAAAACTCCTATTTATTAGCTATCATATTTACGCAAAACTACTTAATTTTCCTTTAAACGGATTTTTGTTATCCTTGATGGTCAAAAGAGCTTGACATACTATTTTAATATCGGTTTCTACTTTATATATTACAAGTGATTTATTTAAATATGAGGATTTACAAAAAATTATTTAATTTTATAAAATAGTTTTTCACTTTCTAATTAACTGTAAATATTATAAATACTTTAACTCAACTTAAGTGCATCAAACTCATAAATAAATCACATTAAATTTGTTGTTTTCTCAACAATGTTCTACTCAGCAGTGTCAAAACATGCTTGTCCTCCATATTCTCTAAATGTGAACTAACAATTTTCCATGGATTTTATCTCTACTTGTCTCTTCTAGTTAAAGTATGATCTTAGGTATTCAGTTTGTATCTTAGCAATTATATGTTTTTCTCCAATATAACTAATTTTCATTTCGTCCGCTACTCTTACTTTGCCCTTATCGCCCTTACCTTTGGTTCCATTTTGCAGCTCTCATATTGTTTCCTTGGCTAATGGGTGAGATGTAAGTATCATCTCTAAGAAAAAGTTTCTTAGAGCGACCCTTTATTTCTAAGTATATTATCCTGCTGGATAGGATAAGGCTTTTAATAAGTTTAGTTACACAACCGAAACAATTCAACAGAATGTAGGATTGAGGCGACAATACGCGCAAGGATCAAATTACACCATCCATTCTCGAGTAAAAATGGTTACGGATATATAAAAGATAGCTAAAGACATTGCCCTTACAAGGCATGAAATTAAACGGAATAAAACGAAAAAAAGTCTAAACGCTACCTTGAACAACTTTTATACAACGATAGAAGACTGACAGAACAGAAAAGCTCTCAAAACCTTAGTATTTAAATAAGAAAGTTAGAGGGTCTAACGAAAAAGTGCTAAGAGCGATATCTGAATCTGATGATGAAGTCAAATACGATTTAATAAGTGCATTTAAATAACACGCTTTTGTCGTAATTCAATCAAACTAAACCAACGAATATTTTAAATAAGTAAATGCTGCAATATAGGTACGGTTGAAAGATGTAAAGACAGCACACGAAGATATAACAAAGGGGAGGAAAATCATGCCACAGCAGTCAAACATAAAATTGGTCAAAAAAAATGTCTTAACTTGACACGATGATACGAATAGTTTCTCTCTTAAAAGATAGTAAATCTAATGCCGGCGAAGCGTCTGCGATTACCGATTTAGTTTATAGAGTATGTATTTATGAAGAATTTAATAGAAAAAGGCAATATCTAGTCAGCATCAAATCATAACCAAATTTCATAGAGATTTCATAATGCACTCCGAGAAGACTTGCTGTTATATACGGAATTTTAACTTTTTTTCATAAAGAGCGGCATTCTACAAGCCAAATGCATGATCATTATTTGAACTTATATCCATTTAATATAAAAAGGTAACGCAACGTCATCATTAAGTTGCGAAAACAAAGCCAAACAAATTTAATACAATAAAAGGAGGCTGCGATATTACATAGGGATTAACTATTCTGGTCTTTATATTCACAAAGTTAATACATACCTGCATATATATATATATATATATATATATGTATTTTTTAACTGTCTTTTACCAGTAAATCTTTCTACACATTTAGCACCATTTTGTTATACCTTTGTGTTGATGATCTCTGCCTAGCCATAATAAATTAACTAGACAATCAATATATTTTGCTTTATATAATATATATAAAATTAATACATTATATATGTAGTATATTAGACCCAATATATTCCATAATATAGTTTGTGAAACTACAGAAGATGACGGACAAATTCTCAAAATTGATATCGAACTTAGTCCAAAAAGGCACAAAGAGACTCTAAGAAAATCTGGGATCTAGAGACGGCTTAAAAAAATGAATATGGCTCAGAGATAATGGATCTTCTAGTCGAAAAATAAATAAAGATAATTTAGTGAACTTGGCTTAGAAATAGAAGGTAACACCTAAGATACAGAGCAAATCCGTATAGAGTCTGTAGTACAATTAGGCAATTAGAGATTAAATAGGGCATATTTAACGTTCAACGTTCGCATATATTTGGTCAATCAAAGGGGTCACCACTTTAACATATGTAGGTAAATTGCTATGTTGACAAGTTAGAAAAGAAATTTAAAATACAATATAGGCAATTAATAGTAATAATGCTATATATAGGTGACTGCTTCACAAAATGGTCGCGTAAAGAAAAAAATGAATAGATGTTTTGATTTGCATAGAAGAAATGGATGTAAAAGAATTATTTATTATGGATAGTAAATAAAAAGGAAAATTAACTTTCTAGAATACAACTAAAAAATAGTCATAAACAGGAAAAGGACCACAAAACAGAGAAACAGTAAGGCTGTTTTCATTCTGCTACAAATAGGCCTAATGTGCAAGACATAAGAAGAGGGAAGATTTACTGATAATATCCTGTACTTCCTAAGTATACTTTGAGCTCCAACGAAGATAGTAGAAAGAAGATATTTGGATCAAAAACAACTTTAAAAGAACAGGATTAGACATCACTAAGGAAACGATTATAAATGACAAAATGATGTCAAGAAAGGGCAGGGACAAATAGAAGATTCACACCTGCAATCAGCCAATAATTTACCAAAAAGATACACCTGTAAAATGTGGAATAAGAAATTAAGGGCTAAGGTTGGTCTGATATAATATACAACGGCGTGTGCGTGTGATATTAAATGCATTTTTTGTGCATGGACTAGTGAGGTGTCTAGTGGAATGCTTGACTACGACGGATATTATACAAACTAAACATGAACATTATGCTAGTTATATAGAATCATATAGGAATATTAACCTGATAGAGGAGAGTAGTGTGCTTTTCACGATTCAAAAGGAAAATAAAGGGAAGCTGTGTATTTTCACACCAGCGATTATGACTTTACCCGCACTCAGGACTTCAAAGAATGAGACTAAATGTGTTTGAATGAGGGAGAAAACAATTTATTGAATGGTTTAAAGTCTATAGGGAGAAAGGGAATAGGCATGAGCATGGATAGGAACACCATCTGCTCTAAATCCTTGAATGTGGCGTAATTGAGGTTAGGAATTAAAGGTTCGTGGGTAGCCAGATATCAGACAGTTAAATAGTAATTTTTATGTTTATGAGCGAACTGTTATAAAGCAGTATATATAATTTATACTGCATATAAAAAGAAAAGCCACAAAGACTTGGTCTTCATATCGACGACATAATATAGAAATTTTTCGCCTATAAGCAGAGTTTATAGACATCTTATATAATATATAAAAATAAGATATATTCTTTACCTTGATTTAAAATCACCATTGGGGAATAGTTTAATTTTGTCTCTTATTTTGGATATGAAATATCGTGCCAGATAATTTATTCAACTAAATAGTTTAGACAGTTTATCTTTGCATATAATAGTTAAATACCTGTTTCTGTGCGATGGTCAGGAAGCTATGCTATAATTGGCATTAATATATATCTAATAAATTTGAGAAGACATGGTATGAAGGCCATATGTGTTTAATACATTTGTCATTTGTAGATTTATATAGATCTTAGTATTGTTTTGTTGACATTGTTGACAATTTGTATAATTACCACTCAAAAATATTATAATATCGGATAGGTCTTTTTGGAATGTTGATTTTTCTTAATAATCAAAATTAAGGTAGCATTGACAAAATCATAAGAAAGCCTAAGAGCATAATAATTATAATATTTATCAAAAATGCATTATTTAATAATGAATTAAAATATTTAAAAATATATGAAGAACAGGATGATTATCCTTTTGTATGTTCTTGGACTACTTTGGTTGTATAGAATTTATTGACCTTGTTTTCGAAACTTGGTCATATTGACAGAAAGATCTGGAGAAAAGCCCATTTTCCGAAGAACATAGTATGCATGATATTTTCTAGTGTCAAACCCTGGACTTTCTACATTAACAGACGTTTTGATTGTGTCACCATGATACCTGCTATTCTAAGGACGACACTACAACTCGTCTAAGAGACAAGTAAAGTTGATCGTTTAATCAAATTTGTGCTAATAATAGGTGTTTCTCTTCTTTATCCTAAGCTATTAACCTATCCTATATCCTGGTATTACCCCTTTAATAGCACAATTTCATAATTTTTTTATTTAGACCTATTTAAAATTAATACACACTCTACCTGGTTTGCTCATATCTCCCAATGTACTGAGATTTTCCTCCGAATTGCGATATAATCAGCAATCTTATTTCGAATAGATCTATATGAACAAGGGAAGAATTGTGATATTAAAGTTAGAGATTATATATCAATATAAATAGAATTTTGGAGCTAATCTTAAAATTGGCAAATTCACTAAAAAGCATAGAGTGAAAAATGCGAAGTTGATGTTTTAAAGGTTGGATTGGACAATCGTCTATCTAGTAGAAATATTACTTGGTTGACTATAGTGTCTGATAACTTAAAGATAATATTGAAAAAGAGGAGTTGAGAATATCAATATACTTAATAATATCAACGCAATATCTTTAAAAAATACTACAAGATATGGGACATTTTGATGGATACCCATAAAGAAAATTTACTAAAGGAATCAATTTTTATTTCAGAAACTAAATTTTCTCAAGATTATTTCTATAGATTCAAGCTCATAGATTCTCATTTTTCTCATTTTAACTTATTCAATTCTGTTAAACACCTAATAAATTATTTTAAATCACTTTATCTCATTTCGTCTCTTTTTATTTAATTTAAAGTAATTTATTCTTATTTCATCTATTATCATCTCATTTAATTCTTTTTCACCAGTTTCAATTAATTACAACATACTACACTTTATTTCTTATTTTTAACCTGATACTGATTTACTCTTGCTACGAATCCACGCGGACCAAATATTTAAATTATTCTGCATAACATCCCTAGTTTTTCTGAACTGGCAAAATTTTTTTACTTTTCTACAAATTAGTATTTTAAATACGGTTATTTATTTGATTACCCTATGCCATATTTGCAGATTAGATCTGGCTATGAAACCTTGTGTTACCTTGCAAATGTCTGAATTATACTAATTATTCGTATTTAGATATGCTTATCTGTAATGTCTTTAAATTAAGGTTTTATGTAATTAGAGTTATCTAGGAAAGGAGTATAGAGTGACTGTTTCTATCCATGTCATGTACCTAGTAAGTATTTTATGTTTCACGGTATATTGTGGAAAGCTGAATTTATCGTATAAATACTAGACTTTCAGTAGCAATACTATTCGTGATACGGTTTTGCAACTGTCCTTTCTCTCTAAAGTTAGATTGGCTTTCAAAGTTCAAGCCGAACTATAAAGAGTTAAAATGAAATAAGTTTTTACGAAATGTTATTTATGAAGTAAAAACTTATTAAAATAGATAAAATGAATGATAAATTTAAGTAATGCTATTATCTATTATGAAATCTGATGCAATAATTGATGTTTATAATAAAATGACATTAAATAAGCAAAATTTTCGAATTTGCTTTCTTTACATACAATTTTACGTCATAACATCACATCCCAAATTAGTTTCGTATTAAATATTATTCCCTATAAAATCTGCTCAATTTATCCCAATTTATCACAGTTAATATTATTTGAACCAATTAATTTGTATTACATCACATTTCTTCTCGTTTAATATCGTCGTGAATAATTTATCTCAGTTCATCTCATTTTAGCGCAGATTTTCTGATTTATACTCATCTTAATTTATTTCAAATTAATAACTCACCTTTTGGATCATTTTTCCACATTTATTGAATTTATATTTCGTTAAAAACTATTTCCTACCATATCTCACTATGCCATATTATTCAATTAAATTCCATTCAATTCGACTCACCACATCTCCTTTAAAGCATTTACTAGCATATTAACCTATTTTACTTGAACCTGGCTAGTTTAACTATTTTACTCTGAATTATACTTATTTTATAACATTTTAACGCCATTAATCTCATTTAAACACATTAATCTCGTTTTAAATCTAGTTATCTTATTTCATCCGTTTTATATCATTTTATCTGACGATCTGTCAATCATTATCACTAAAATTAATTTTAGTTTATTTTCCCTTATATAAACGTATTTTAATTCATTGAATTCCTTATAAAATTAATGATTTAACATTAATTTACCTTTGCTTATTTAATTTCAACTCTTTCAATTTGTATGTAAGAAGGGTTTCGAGACTACCATTTTATTTGGTTTCAAATAAATTCATCTATGTTATCTTATTTAATCGCATTTCTTGTCTATTTTGCTAATTCTTTTACTTATTTTCTTTAATTTGATTATTTTTTATACAAATTAAATAAAGGCAATATCAGTAGTTATGGCTCAACACGATATTTACTAGGTTTAAACTTTAACACTTGTATATTGGTATAGTAAACGAGTTATAATCCAGCTAAGTAAAAATATTGTTTAATTGATCAAGTCATTAACGCAATAAAAGAATCATTTTTAATAAAACTTCGTTAGTCTATTTATAGTAGAAATATTCAGTGCAGCGATTAAAAGTGCTTTTTGGATAGCATGCATATGAAATTTCTAAGCAATGGCTTTTTGCACTTTTGATTGGAGACTTCTAGCTCGAAAAATCATGATGGCAAACCAAATTTCATGTAAACTTTAGAATAAACGCTTATTGAGAAACTGTAAATATTCATGGGTTTAGACTAATTCAATATAATCAAGGAAAATGTATGCTAAAT
>CAAALY010000083.1:0-13241 GCA_900617795.1 Protopolystoma xenopodis
CACGATTATTAATTTACTAAATATTTTTAAAAACATTCTTTATTTTTCGCATATTCAATAACTGATTTTTCTTGATTTGTTCTTGTTCATGATAGTCTCTCTGAATCTCTGAATGTTTTTTCTAGAGGTATAGTGATTTTTCTATTTGCCTTTCTTGATTGTTAATATAGGGGTCTATTCGGCATAACCTTGAGTCAGATGAATCCGAATTCATAGTGTTTCTTTGTGACAACTAAGCTTTATCACCACGGCAAATTCACCGCAAGCCTATTGTCGGATGATCAATATCTTATTTTATGATAAATTTGTGCTTTATTGTGGCAGGGAACACCATCTTTTATTTATGAAATATGCTCAGTGGCATATGGATTTAGGGTCTTAGTAATTCCTTTTTGAATTGCTTAACATCATCATCATTGGGTAACAGTTTGGTTTTATCATATTTTCGCAAAAATCGAATTAATTTATCCCTTAACAATTGCATTTTTTCCATTTCATAGATTTTTAAACCTTTCACACATTTAGTTTATGTTTTATTTCGTTTTAGATATCTCGAGAAAGCATAGATATCATGAAGGAGCATTTCCGCACTGATTTGAAAAAGGAAGATTGGAAGCTGATTGTTGAACTAAAGAAGTTGCTTAATATTTTGTAAATGATACCTTTTGTCTTTTCTCCTCGAACCTTGTCTTTTCATCATTTTGCATCTATATGCTCGCGAAATGCCGATGGACGTCCAGTTCTTTTCTTCGTATGTATATCTATGCAGGTCTTATCTCCATTATATAATCGCTCCCTAACAATATGTCTGGCTTGTGAATATGCTAGCATTCTAACCACTAAATCACCTTCCTTTTCCCGTTGTACAAAATAACGGAAGCACAAACTTAGACACATGCAAATAAACAATTAGTATTTTGAATCATGTCTAATGATCTGCCCGATAAATGTATACTCACTAATATCTTTACTTAACAACAGCTGATAGAAGTGCACACGGAGTATCTTTTGTCTACCTCCAAAGAGCTTGATTTCAATACAAGCCTGTCACTCTCAGGGTGATTGAATATACATTTCCAACATTTTTTTTGCCCTACTAGGCTATCACTCAAGGCCGTGACAAATTCGTTGCCAATATTTTACGCTTTTGTGTCATTCATTTATATACGTTACTCGTATATTTGCTAGTTTCTCCATGATTCAGTACTTATTTTGACCTACGCCAAACAAAAGTTGATAGATTTGAGTTTATTATTCGGATAGTTTTTTATTATAATGAATGTTAAGGGAGAAGTTGTATTCATATTTATGTGGAATTGTATCACTCATTGAGATCTCATTACTTCGATTTTTTAGTTACATGCACAATTTAATGGATTTGTACAACGAACGACACCTTGATAACTAAGTCATGAGCATTGTGTCTGCTATTCAGCATTTACTGCATTTTGGAAAACAGCTTGAATGGATCAGAAATTCAGGTCCTTTGTACACTTAATTTTTCATTTGAGGATTCTATTAATATTCCTATTCATTCCGGACGGTCTATCTCGAGAATTTCTCCTCTGACTTAAAATTACATCGGCACACCCTTAATGTTCCTCATGAAGGTTTGTCCTATCTCTGCCCCCCATTCTGAGCTAGTTGCTTATCTCCCGAGGACTCATAAAACCTCCGGAATAGATTACTGCTTGCCAGATCTTTTAAATGCAGTCCTACATATCATCTGACACATCGCCGTTTCTGCAGTCATCTGAGCTTCAGACCTAGGGTCTGCTCGAGAAGCGGTCAGCCAGCGACTCCAAATGATTCGGTTAATCGGCTATGTCAAATGGATGAGGGCCTGGCCAAATTGTATGGCTAATCAACTCGCACACTGGGACATCCATGATTAGCCAAAGATATTCAAGCATAGCGTTGGTTCTCTATACCTCTTTTGCTTACTTGTCAATCATCTTTGGCTAGATGTGAAGATCAAGCTAGTGTGACACTTGGTATGGTCGCAGACTTCTTTCAAAGTATAGAAGTAGGTCGACCTCGTTTTCGCAACTTGATATTGTTGTTATGGCGACTTAGTTGAACGCACCTTGTCCGAAGTCCTTTGAAATAGTAGTTATCATAATACCAAGCGTTAGACCGTGGACTTGGTACGTTCTCAGCCGTTTTGCTGGCATCGTATTCGGCATCATCAGTGAGTAATCATTTACAGCACCATGCTACAACTCGTTAAAGGATTGACTTCACTTGACTTGTCTCTGACAAATTGTAGCTTGATTTTGAGGGTGGCAAGACTTCCTGATGAGGCCGGTGAAACGCCTGAGAATGTACCGAGTCCATGGTCTGACGCTGGTAAGTATGCTAACTACTATAGTAGAGTTGGGACAAGGTGAGTTCAACTAAGTCGCCATAACAACAAGACCAAGTTGCGAAAACGATGTCAACCCACTTGCATCCTTGGCTTATTCATTGAACATAGATTGCATTGTAGATACGAAAAGTGAGCGGGTTTCGATGAATCTCCTTAAATAACGTTGTTGGGAGGACTTTCGTTTTGTATGAAAGTGCATGGAGAAAATATTCGTAGGTCGATCTCACCAGAATGGGGTGGTTGAATTTCGTTGAACTGTAGCCGTTTGACTCTTATATGACGTTAACGCTGACGCAGTCCACTTCAATCATTTTCCCCTTGAATAAGAGAAGCAGTTTCAGCTTCAAAGGCTTTCGTCATACACCGGATCGCCAGATTAGGCGTCACGGTAACTTGTTCTGGATAGACAGATGATGACATCGCATCTTTGTTGAGTTTTGGATGGCGTATAAGGTCGGCAGAAAGTATCATGGCGTAATGATTCCAGTATCTGTTGTGAGAGCGGACTCTGCGTAGGCGTGCAACTGGTACGTATTGTTGGGTGCAGATCCATGTCTAAAGCAACCATGAGATGAGGGCCAGAGTAGATCATGCGCGGCTTTCCCCGCAAACCGCCCAAAAACTATCAGTTCTTGGTAGGGCTGGTGCCAAGTCCACCAGTAATGTAACTGCTCTAGCAGTTATGTTGAAAAGTCACATTCGTTGCTCTCAACAAGTGACCTTTGCTGATGTCGCAGCTATAAGGCCACTCGGCTGAGTGCAAGATGTTCGGGCCAGACTTGTTTAAGTCACTGCACACAGACATAAGTTTCTTCACAGAAGCGAAGATCCCTTCTACTTGCGGTTTAAGCATCTCGAGGTGCCTGGGGTTAGTCGGATATCAGTGCCGAAAGAACGTCAGGTCATCAAGACGCTGGAATAACTGAGGTTGATCATACAAACGATTGAAGTTAATTCATTTAGCTTATCCTATGAAGTAGGACAGATTCGGTCTACTTGTTATGTAAAATGACCTAGCTATTAAAACACTGTTTAAGTAGTAGATGAATCTATGGGTAAATCTATCTTAGGCCAGACTGAAGTTGGATCTTTGCTCTGAATTGTTCGGTAGTGGCTGTCAACCGACTGATTGTTAATAGGATGCATCGGAATTCAGACCTCGGGTTCACCTCGTTGGGGTTAATTATCGTTAACCTTCGAAAGAAAGTACAGAAAATGATTCACCTATTGGACCATACAGGCTTCTCTAGGACTGAGATTTGATGGCCAAATTCGGTACAAGGACGCAACGGGTGATGTCCAGGTGGATTCCGATCTTAATTATATTCCAAATGTTGCGTGTTTCTCGGGTACATTAATAGTGTGTCCTATTCTCGGATGGAGTGACCGGAGAAATTATAGGTCGCCTAAAAGCAGTTGTCACGCGGTAAACTATAGCTAGCCCTCTAAGGGTTATTCATCTAACAGAAGACCAATCAGAAGAAAGTTGCAGTTATATATTTGCTGCAAGAGATAATAAGTTAGCGCCTAGATTGAAGAATAAACGAATGAAAAGTGGTGCCACAGGACGCTTGAAATTGGCGCATGCAGCTTGCCTGTTTAACGTCTGCCTTCAAGTCGCCGTGTACCTGTGTCTTTCTGTCCAGACAACAAGAGGGGGGCTACATGAAATCCCGGACTAGTGTAGTGAGACGCAGGAAAGGATGAGGTATAGGGAACACTTACACGTATCATTGCTATTAGCAAACATGAGTAGAAATCTCAGGCGGAAAGAAAGCTTATGCACATTTTCATGTATATTTATATGCATCGTAGTGAGCGCGTTTTGGAATTGAATGAAAAGTTAGCAGGTCGCAAGCGGTTTTATAAGTAAAACATTCTAAAGTCAACGTAGGCATGTGTTTGCCACAATCGGCCAAGGCGAGTCCGAAATTATGAGTGTACTTTTCACGTGTATAAATAATTGGCATGTGTACGTGATTTGTTGCAAGACAATTCGCCACTTGCCCGTTAAATACACAAGCCCATTTTAGAAATAAAATCATCTCGCACGTTGTAGCACTATTAGAGAGAGTCTTAAACAACATGATCTCTTTCACTCATTGCCCAGACCAAAACTTATAATTCAGGCTTTGTTGTTTCTCCTCACGTAGTAGTTGCCTCTCCCTCGACCTCTCGGCCGCATTAGGGCACAGATACGAAACCAAGCAAGTTCACATACAAATGCGTGTTTTCGTATACGGGACTACCGCATACACGCACGGGATCACTCTGACTGCTTCATTTGCAGACGACCATCGAAACGAGAGGATCATTTAGGAGGGCTCAGAGAACATGATCTTCCACCTGAGAATGAGGAGGAAAAATGCAAGCAATGGAGAAACGATGAATGAATTCGAAATTAGGCGACCTGAGTGTGTCGGTACACTAATTTCACTCTGCCAAACGTAAGGGTAAACTTGCAGACAGACAAAAAGCCATTTTACCAAGAGCATAGTGAGGCGATAACTCACAGCAACTGCCTTCATCAGTAGGACGGTTAGAGTAATTATGATCCTCATTCCTTGTGACAGCCAAAATCTTTACAATGCTGGATTGAAATGTGTAGTAATAGGCGAAATGAAACAAATCCAAGGGAAAATGGTTGGTCTGCACTGCCTCCACGTTCCCGACGTTGAAGCCTTAGAATAAATGCAAGCTTGGATAACGGTAGGCATGTAAACATCTACTATTGCAAATGAACATGTCGAGTGTGTAAACAAAGGAGAGCAGGAGAGATAGAGGAAAATCAGATTTTGGGAAGCCCTTCGGCTTATTTAGGAGCGACGAGGGAGCTGGGCTGTACTACTGCTGAGGTAGCGCACCTGTCAGCAGTAGTATATTCAGGCGAAGTTATCTGCTGCTTCAGTCTGCATGCGTGAATGGAGGAGCTTGGAGTCGAGATCGCAGAAGTTCTGCACTGCCTGAGTCATTGAAAGAGGAGGACGAGAAAACCGCGAGAACTGTGTCAATGGACGCTCTGCTGTATCTGCGCATGCGTCTGCGAGGCCAGTGAATGATATCGCGGGTTTCCGCCCGATGCCTGCCCGGGGACAGGAAGAAAAGCGGGCGACGCGGCATGTTGGTACCACGGCGTCTTGGGCTGCCAACGGATCTTGAAGCCGCTGTCAACACGCATTTTAATGCTGGCGCCCTCAGCCGCGTGGAGCGTCTCGATGACGGCTTGCATCAAATTTTGTGCGTTGCCAACCAAAGACTCGGTGTTCTCTTGGTCTTCTGTGGAGCCTGGTTTAGGAGAAAAAAAAGAGAAAGAAGTAAAGCTGGATGAGGGACTAGGGTGAAAAAGTGGGGGGGGAGGGGGGAGGATGGGAATAGCATCGGTAAGAAGGGAAGGATGAGGAGAGTAGAAATGATTGACTGATTTGATTGAATTCTGCAGTCACGACTATTCGTCGGCCAGTGCTAGCAGAATGAGACGGAATGATGATCTTTTACAAAATGAATGCGGGATTCGGCATAGAGCTTCCCCACAGACTCGGACTAGTACAGGTAGAATGATACACACAATGCATACATGGAAGGAGCATGCCAAAATGTGAGTGAAGAATGATTGATATGCGGTTCAAGCTCTAAAATGATTGAAAGAGGCCATCCACGGTATCGAGATTCTGCACACTTTTACGTTCACTTTCAAGTCGCGAGTCAGCTCAACAGCCTCATGGCCTAGGCCAATCCATGTGGATGTGCGGAGAAAAGTTGGTTTTCGAGGGGTCTCTTGGTTCACAAGCATTTAGCCTATTTCCATTTCGAGTGAAAGTGTTGCTTAATGAGCAGAATCTAAAGTCGATCCCACCAGAAGATGATGACGAAAAAAATATGATCCAAATGATTTCCAGCTCCGATGATATCCATCATTGGTGGACAAAGGCTCAGACCGTTTTCACCAGAAACGAGGAAGGATGCCTCATGGACTGCGTCAACCTGAATGTGGTATCAAAGCCAAACCGCTGCAGTACAACGCGAATGAGTCGTCGTCTTTTGGTGAGATCAACCTACGAATCTCTGCTTCAGGCACCTTCATGCGAAATGAAAGTCTCCACAAGAAAGCAGGACTAATAGCCTGTCCTGACTATGCTCGTCATGTGAAGGATGCAAATTTAGCATGTCTTTACCGAAATCGGGAACAGCATCAGCAAGAATGCTCCTGAAAAAACCAACAGACATGTGGCCAAAGGGGATCCTGCGTCGTTTTCTCGTGGGATCAACGCTAGCGTCACTTCATCACACACACACACGCTCTAACTTGAAATGCAAGTTGGCTCAACCACCCTCGTGAAGACTAGGTCTTACGACAATTTTTGGCTTTAAACCACCGCCAATAAGGGCCCGGCTCGTTTTACGATCGTCCGATCAGCAGGAATGAAAGACAGAAAAGTTGCTCAAAACCTGTAAACTCAACTTGACCAGAATTCGTCTTTCGGCCAAATCTCGGGAGATCCGAAAAGTCTCTTTCGAGCTGAAGAGCCGTAGGCCACTTAAACTTTTAATATGTCAATAAGAATAGAAAACAGGATAATATTAATTGTCGAATAAAAGAGAAACTATCCTTCATATGGACGCGGTTAAGCCTTAAGAAAGATATTTTCATATGAGAGTAGGGTTTCGAGACTACCAGTAACTCAGTATAATGAGATGTATTTAGGAAAGATAGCCATAAAGAATTGAACTTCATGTGCAGACCGAGAGATTGTAGGAATCAGTAGTGCCAGCATACTTGACGATGTAGGTAGTAGTTGGATGGAATATCTGCGAATCGGCTTCTGAAAGGTAGCTAACTTACGGCACAGGCTAGAATGACTTATTATTAGAACATTCAAGATAATCCTTTTGATATTATGTTGACTGGTACCCTGCGAGCGACGGCGTCGCACTATGCACCTACCAGCTTATTGGTCGAATGATGACTCGTCGGCCAGGCTGTCGTTGAATCAAGAAATGTACGAAGAAAATGCAGGTCTCGAAGAATCTCCTGAGATAAAGTTGATGTTAAAACATGATGAAGATATTAATTTTGTTGACCATAGTGTAGCGAGAAGACAGATGACAAGTCTTCTCGACTTAGTATTAACTTGAGGCTTTTACAAGAATTACTTCCAGCTCTCACAATTTTTGTCACATGTCGAACGAAAGCTCAGTCCGTCTACGCCCGAAAGGTTGGAGGACTGCCTTAACCTGAACGTCGACTTACAACGCGGATCAGCCCACGTCTTCTGATGAGATTGACTTACGAATCCTTTCATCATGTGCCTTCATACTGAATGAAAGTCTTCACACCAATATGTATCAGTGGTCTGACATCGTTTTCTCAACTTGTCCGTGTTGGATGCACCTTGCCAGAAGTCCTTTGACATTCACAGCGTCGGACCACGGACTTGGTACATTCCCAAACGTTTCGCCGGCATCGTCAGTGAGTCTTGCCATTCTCAGCACCAAGCTACAACTCATCAAAGAGACAAATTGGCCACTATGCTCGTCTCTATGACGAGTTGCAGCCCGACGCTGAGGCTGGCAAGACTCACTGACGATGCCGGCGAAATGTCTGGGAATGTACCAAGTCCACGGTCAGGCTCTGGGAATTAGGAAAACTACAATGGCAGACGACTTAAGACGACCAAGTTGCGAAACGAGGTCAGACCACTTGTATAGATTGAAACGAGATGGCAACCAAAATAGAGGCCACAACATCTTGGTCTTCATGTTGCTACGTCTAAGAAATGGAAATCTAGAACCATAGCTCGTTCTCTCCGAGAAGATGCGCCCTCTGGAAATGGCGACGTGCACCTGAGCTCATAACTCAGTCAATGGAGAGACGTCTTGACAACGGTCCCGAAGACGAGTGGGACAGAGATCAGGATTGTGGAAAGCCGATTGAAGAGATTCCCAACGTCATTCTATGTTCCCTCAAACCGAAGAACCCATTTTGTGTGGTCTTTCAAAGGATGCTCTGGGCTCGAATTGCTCAGGTCACGGTCTTGGATGGAAAAATGGTAAAAAGTGTTCCTCCTGCATGCTTGACCACTTCTCAGATTGACATCAACCGGGCCCTAAGTCGACAAGTTAACTCGAGGGTGGGCTCACGACGAGCCCACAGACTTACCCATTCTCAGACCGTCCGTGGCAATGTACAGTGGAGACAGACTGATTGGCAAACCGACAAACAACCGGGTTGTCTCTACGATACAGAGAAGCAAAACATGTGATCAAAGTACACGGATAGGCATGATCTACGGGACTAGGATAAAAGTAAACAGACAAAGTGCAAGTTGCAGTCAAGTGATCTGGAAATTCACATGCATAAACATGCACTACATTTGAGGTGCACTCTTAATAAGTGATATTTACGTCTAAAGGCTAACATTGGACAGTATTGAAAAATCCATGCTTCTTAATCGCCTTCTAAAGAGGGCTTGGATGCACTTTTGCCGATTTGCAGGCAGTGCATCATAAGATAGGAGCTTTTTTCGTGGGTCCCCATTCCCATTTAGTTTTGGGACTTGAGTTGATCCCGTTTTTGACGCTCCAGAGCAATCGGCTCGTCCAATCAGCGTCGATGAGCTCATTCATGTCGTCCTCCTGCACCCAACTGTTGCTTGGTCATTGTATCCAAAGTCACAAAAACAAGGTTAAAGCGAGCCTGAACCCCAACATTTTCGTTAATGCTGACCCTCCTTGGTACATATACACACACAAACACACACACACACACATATATATATATATATATTTAAAGGTCTAGTCCAAGCGATAGCAAAGAATATTTGCATAACCCAGCCCTGGGTGTCACTTCAGAGAAGGGATCACAAGATTGGATGCTTGCTGGCTGAGGGCTGATAGTTGAGCCGCTCACGAAGGGCAATTAATGCCATTTAACGTGCGATTCTCATTAGAAATGTAATACGTAAAAAGGAAGTAGAACTCAGGTCATGAGGGAAGAGGTGGCACGGCCAGAATTCCTCAATTTGAGCCCGGGAACACAATGACAACTAACGGCTATTATACCCGTGTGCATCTGGTCTGGTCTGAATGAGCATGCGAATCGAGATGTGTAAACGCGGATCACAAGCATGATCGCATTTTTTGCAGCCGATCATTTCATCCTGTCAGTATGTGGATTCGAGTGAAGAAAAAAAAACAATTCAAGTGAAAGCGATACCACGTCAAGCGACTGGAATGCAATAGAATACAACAATAATTTAAGCGATTTAAGCTGACTACTCACAAAGCGGAGCCATACTACTGATGTAAAAAGCACATTTGCAAAGCTGACGCGGTAAAAGAAAATAAGCTCATTTTCCAAATATCCTAATCGAAAAGAAAAGCCTTCTCTTGACATTCGGTGATGCTGCCTTGATCTCGCCGGTATACGCGCCCTGGCGATGGTGAACTGTAAGATGAATAGATCGGGTAAGGGTAAGAGAGAGAGAGAGAGAGAGAGAGAGTCGACAAAAGAATACAACCCATGAGAGTATTTTTGATAGGATGGAAAAGGGAAACTTCATCCTCTGCCGGTGCTTGGGAGGCAAGGAGCCGACCGTATTTTTGAGGTATTCGAGGCTCCAGACGAGAGCCCGAACCAGCCGGTGGCCAGTGGTGTCGGCTTCAACGACCGCATATGCAATACACATAAATCAGGCTTTGAGCATACTACTAAGACGAACATATTACTTACTACCAGTGTAAAATGCTCACAGGATCACAAATGCAAGGTGAGCCTAGACAATGCGACACGGTACAGGCAAATAAGAGAAATACAACCCGACAAGTAAGCAGAGAAAAGGCAGGCCATGATGGAAAAGTGGGTGTGTGATGCACAATTAAAGCACACAAAGGCGAGCAACAGAAATGTGTGATAAAAAGCTCTGCTCGCATAATGTCCGTTCATGACAAGCAAATGTTACCACAGTCTAGTTCAGATTGTACAGGGGCGTCCGACCAGGCTTCGTCTTCAATGTAGAAAAAAGGGCAATAGAAGAGGTTAGCTACCGGATCGCAAAGGGTGTCGCTCTCTTCTGAGCACCAGAGGCGGTGGTGTTTAGCAAGTCAATAAGGGAAAATCCATAGAAAAACCGTCCATCAGTTGTGAAGTGAACGCATTGAGGCTGAACTACAGCCACAAGACAAAATAGGCTAAATTAGCATCCCGGTGGCTACCGTCAGCTGATTTGCTCTTGTTGAAGTCATTTTTGATAAGTTACACAAAAATATAAAATAGGCCAAAAGTGGCCAAAATGGCAATCCAAAAACGCATAATGTCATATACCAATCAGGTCTGCATATGGTACAGACGACGTGTTTCGAATCACCATGATGGCAGATTTTACAATTCCTCTAGTTTCGGTTTGTAGCCATTTTTCTTACTAACCGCAAAATGGCGGTAGGCAGCAAGAAAGTACAAGAAAGGGTGAAGAGGACAACATAATGTCGAGATGTTCGAATGATGATGGTTCGTAACCAAAGAAAGTCCGAGAAAAGGGGCCAATGCAATTACCGGATAGGAAGAATATTATTGCGAATTCGTCAATTCGGTAAGTCGGCCTGCTTGCATTGAATGAGAGCGAAGAAAAACGCTGATCCGTCATAAAAATCTGCAGATACAAGTCTAGAATAACGGTTCCATAATCGCCTAGTAATGCGCCGATCATAGGATCTTCTCCACCAAACCTCACAATTGGCCGACGTTGTTCCGCAACGAATTCCCTTTAAAAGGCTTGGACTATTCAATGCTTCAGGAAGAGAGAGAGAGAGAGAGAGAGAGAGAGAAAAGGTAACATTTCCTGCCAAAATGAGAAGAGGCCACTTGAATGTTCAGCTTACTTCCATTTTGAGGGCAAGTTTGCAATGAAAAAATAGACGATCGAGGAGCTATTACTACTGATTTCGTACATACACGAACATAAGAAGGTACAAAGGCACACACACCTTGCTTCCAGAATGACATTACTTCTTTGTCGATTAATTGTGACGTAACTTTCGCTTTCGAAGGAAAAGTTGGTTGGAAGCAATTCGTGAAATGGTCTCCCACGAAACTGAAGAAAAAATCTTTGTAGAGTGAAGATTGTTGGTGCGCCGACAGTGAGTCGAGGACTTGGCATAATACAACAATTTACACTCGCCGGCAATCCTACTTCCGTGACCGGAGAGACCATTCTACGAATTCCTTTCAACCAACTTTTCCTACAAAATGGAAAGTCATACGATAATTAATTGAGTTAGCCAAATCACTTGGTACCAAAATGCATCGATTTGGAATAATATGCATAGCAGGTTGCAATAAGCAGGTGAGTTTTCTTGGCTCGCTAGCTTAAATATGATTAGGAAAATGATACCCTGTCCCGATGGTGTCCGTCATGACGGAGGAGGGCTTAGCACATTTTACGAATAAAAGTTGGGTTTCGAGAAATATCTTGTTTCACAATTGTTGAGCTTACTTCCATTTCGAGTGAAAGTGTTGCGTGAAGAGATTCACCAGAAGACGACGCCGGATTCCTCTTGACCAGCTGGCGATTGGCTTTGCTGGTTCATTCATGCTGACGCTGTTTCCGAGGCAATCTCGTTCGATTCCGGTGAAAAGGTGCTAAGCTTTCGTCCGTCATTTGACGAACATCATCAGAGCAAGGTACCATCGTCACAGACAAATTCAAGCTAACGAGTCAAGAAAACTCATCAGAAAATCCCTAAAAAGTGGTATATATACTCTATATCTGGCCTCTTTGATCAGATATAAAGTAATTTGGTTAATTACGGTCATATGTCAACCTCGAAGCCTGTGAGTGTGTCTGCTTCTGTATGTTATGTGCCTGTTTGTGTTCGCTTAGGCACGAAACCCGTAGTTTTCGGCCATCAAGCTTTGATGATTCCTATCTCCCCTTCTCTACCTACATGTCCGGTTTTGTCGATGAGCCTATTTTTTGCTTTTGGTCTCAATGTGAGAGAGAGAAAGAGTGAGCTAAAAGCACCAAACACTTTCACTCGAAATGGAAGTAAGCACAACAATTGGCACATTTTCACTGGACTCGAAGAAGATTGCCTCGTCTTCCGGTTCGATCTACCTTTGGATTCATTCCTCACACACACTTTCACTCGGAGTGCAGGCCCAACACTTGTAGACCAAGAGACTCCTTGAAACCCCACTTTCCTTCACAGAGGAAACTTACTCTAATATTAATTACTTCTGGCCGACTAAGCGGATCAAGCAGTCTGGCAAAGGTCATTTATAAAAATAGTGATCCCTAAATTACCGTTTTCTGACACCTTCTGGAGCATCGGAAAGTTCCATTAGGCCAATAATTTGCACTGACTATTGGAAGGTATAGTCGAAGATGGGAGATGATCTGAGGTCGGCTGGCGTAAGGCTGTCCGGGGATTCTGAGAATCCTATAGAAGAGAAGATTTGAAGACCTCTGTTTCGGCCGCAGACTCGTTTCACTGTATAAATATGGTTTGACCTCATATTCGCCACTTGCTAGCTTTGTCAAGGTAGCCCAGATGAACGCATCTGCCCGAAGTGCTCTGCCAGAGTAGTGATGACAATTTTGAGCAGACAACTTCGAGAAAAGTGCCTTTATCTAGGTCACCCTGACAACACGATCAGGTTGCTAAAACGAGGTCAAACCATTTCCGAGCAAAGTAAGTTTGTTTAGTGTGGGGGTTGTTTGACCTTGTTTTCGCAACATGGTCATGTTGGTAGGAGGACTGAGAGGAACGCACCTAGTCCAGAGTCCATTGTCTGCATAATCATGTCCAAAGTTGAACCGTGGACGTGGTATATTCCCAAACGTTTCGCCGGCATCGTCAGTGAGTATCACCATTCTTA
>CAAALY010000084.1:0-13212 GCA_900617795.1 Protopolystoma xenopodis
GAGAAGTTGGACAAACTGACACGGAATTGATTTTGTAACGGATACTTCATAACATTTATAGAAAAAAATATAGAGGATTTTATAAAAATCAGATCAGGAATTAAAAGGACTACCAGAAGTGGATTTGCCTGCCCACATCACAACTGAGCCATCAATTGCGACCGTCATTAAGGAAATGGAATATCGAGGTGATAATAAAAAAGAAGAAAACACTTTTCACCAGTCTGCAGACGCAACACGAGAAGACAGACAAACTCGATTGCTTGGGAGCTTATCGCATCAAATGCGGCAACTGCGAGCAGAAGTATATTAGTGAAACCGGAATAAAAATCGGCCTACGAATCAAGGAACATCAAAGACTCTGCAGGAACATGGACACGAAAAGATCCGAAATAGCGGAACACACTGCACGAACGGGGCACGAAATCGACTGGAAATCGACAGAGAGGCTGGGTGCATGTGGTGAAGATACAAGAAAACGCAAGCTCTGAGAGGCCATCGAAATACTGACCGAAAGAGATATAATGAACAGGAGATTTAAAGAAGGTAGGATCAGCGAAAACTTTGCATATTGCCTAAACAAACTCGGAAAAGACCAGACAACAGTAAGATCAGCAAAAAGTATATGACTGGATTAAGGTAACATCCTAAATCTTAGGAAAAGAAAACGCAAGGGGAGGAGAAAGGAACAATTAAGAGGAAACGTCTTCAGTGAGCCTAATCAAAACAAGTTGAACCAAAACATTTGTGGGTTAGGGCACAAGAGACTAGGACATAGGAAGTGATGGACATGGTATTACAGATAGAAACAGAAAAGACGCGGCGGAGACTGAATCTAGTTGGCTAATAGTAGGTCTGTTGTACCATATACGTGGTCCCTGTAGCATAGATGTGATCATGAGTCTTACTCAGAGGCTTTAGTCTCGAATTAGTCACCCAGACGCAGAGGAGGGCGAATAATGCCTCGAGTATCGCAGATGGGGTGGCAGAGGTCGAGTGAAATACGTGAACCAGGGAGAGAGGAGAAGGATCCTACGGGCAAGAGAGAGACTGTGATAAGACCTATAGAAGGAGGACTGCGTAACAATATGGCAGACTGATCAACATTCACAGCACAAGGGTGAAAGGGGTGAGAACGCCAGCGTAGAGTGTGAAGGGTTTTCATGAATGCCGCTCAAAGGAGCACACCACACTACATTGAAATCAGAACGCTAAACATTTTAAAAGTGGTGTGATAGGAGGGTCTAGGAAATGTGAATAGCCCAGAGCAGAAGTGGAGATACTACAACTGTTTAGCACACGTTTGATGAAAGGATCAGCTTCACTTGTCTCTTTTATGAGTTTTTGTGTGGTGTTTAGAATGGCGAGACTTACTGACGATGCTGACTACGATGCCGTCGAAACTTCTGGGAATGTACCACGTCCACGGTCCGACTTTGGAAATGATCATGCAGACAATGGACTCAGGACAAGGTGCGTTTCTCTACGTCTTCCTGCCAATATGACCAAGTTGCGAAAACAAGGTCAAACAGCCTCTATACAGCGAAAGGAATCAAGGACCACACAAAATGCCATACCATCTTGATCTCCATACCTTCGTATATTCGATGAATATCGTTTAGGATGGTAGTCAATTCAAAAGTGAGATTTGTATGACTACGAATTGACTACCTTACTTATTATTTGTTATATTGATCCTTGCCAGGATACAGTAGGTTGCCTGATCCTTGATTTTATGGTGGATGTCTGTACCAGATGTAAATTATAGAAGGGATTTTGCTAATCACTCTCTATCACATTATATGTTTAAGCGACCAATGTTTGAACGGTAGGCGCTACCAGAAAGAGGCAAAATAAATGAACAGGAAAATAAGGAAAACTTGGCCATTCCAGGTCTACAAGCAACTATGGAGGCCTCTTGAAATTGGCCGAGCTATTATCGCTATGATGACATAATGGAGAGGATAGTGCACAAAGTGTCGAACAAAGCCTTGAGTAGCACGGATACGGTGGCAGCGATGGGGTAAAATTACTGAAACAGGCAGATAAGGGAAGGATCCCGCGGAGCAGCAGGGGACTTTGATAAGAACCGAAGAGAGAGCATTGAAGATTAAACCTCAGTCTTAGATCAACACTCGCGGCATAGTGGGAGGGATAGGGAAATCAGCGGGGAGTGTGAATAGATTTCAAATAGGTTTTGATAAACAAGTAAGAAATTGTGATATTGAAGGGGTGATATAAGGATAAAGGATTGCTAAATGGCCGAGGACAGAAGAAGATATACCAAAACCAGTTATCAGACAATTGTTCAAAGGATCGACTTCACTTATTTCTTTGACTAATTTTAGTGTGGTGGTAAGAATGGCAAGGCTCACGGACGATGCCGACTACGATTCCGGTGAAACGTCTGGCAAGGTACCAAGTTCACGATTTGACTCTGGAACTTATCATGCATACTATGGACTCCTGAATAGGTGAGTTCCTCTAGGTCTTCATGCCAATATGACCAAATTGATAAAACAATATCAAGCAACTTCTATACAACGAAAGGAGACTGCGACCATAAAAAATGCCACAATATCTTGGTCTTCATACCCTCGATCAATATAATATAATTTTATAACGGGACATATGGAAATAATGAGCGAATAGTGATATAGATGTTTAATGGAAAATTTGATTAAAAGTAGCCATTGAAAAAAGGAAATAGATACTAAATTCAGGTTGTTATCTTTGCAGTACAATTGTGAGCAAGGAGCAAGGTGGACCAGCAAAATCGTTCCAAATAAATATCAGTTATATTTTTTCTTTAGAAGACTTTCCTAAAATTACTCGCATAATTCTATTGGAACAATCATTGCTCCCATCATTTCCAGAGAGCATTAATACCAAATGAAGTCAGAACTCAAGCAAGGGCGTTATAGTTACCCGGTTCGAGATCGAGATACACACCTAACCTTCCTATCTCCGAATCTGTCTACATTTGTCCAAAGTGTCACGAGTTGACCCACAAGTAGTCTACTGATTGACTCATTCAGTGCCTTGGTAAGGGATACTTAGCTCTTGAGCTAATTTTATTAAATCCTCGTAGGCGGCTTAAGTGAAATTTTGTCAGTCTAATATTGAAATATCCTAGATTTTCCGAGATAGCATTATTCTTTACAACTTAACTTTTTTTACCTTAAAAAGAGGATTTCAAGACTATTCTACTTGATTTTATGGAAGACTAAGTAGAATCTTAGGCTCAACTTGCTGTACTTTGCCTAAAGGTTTTAGACATTTTCCTGAATTTTTGATGTTAGCTTAAAAGGAATGCTCGTTAGGCGCATAAAAAATCTATATCCAGATGCTAAATCGCAGGAAAGAGTAAGTAATTATGTGAATTCCCAGAATTGTGTAGAGTTTTTTTTGCCTTCCTGTCCCCTAAAGTTTAGAAGATAAATATATATTTCGGACCATTTTAATTAATCTACTTTCGCTCAGATGATGCTTTAAGGAGGGTTCAGGGCGGGCTATTGTGTCTGAGACTCCAAAAAAATGAGGCTCTCTGTAGATAGCTTTATTAAGAAACGATTAAGGTGCAAAACATTCATAAATCCTGGTATATAAAAAAACAAAATTAGGGGAAAATTACTTAAGTTGGCTTCAATATTATTAAAATTTCAGTGAGCCAGATACCCTGTGTTCCTTTGCTTTAAACAGAAACCTTCTTCTTAACTCTTTTCTAGTACTCTTATATTCCCCGTACATCAAAGGCAAAACATTATTTTACCTATTTCGGTCAGATTTTCCATAAGATAGATAAAGTTGCTGCCATGGCCTCCTGTTGAATAACAGTGTTACTACGAGGAGAGCTTTGACAAAGTTAATTATTAAAAAATATCTTTAATCCCTTTCAATTCTAGATGAAATATATCAATAACGAACTGCACAGAATATATATATATATATTAATTTACGTAAAGTGATCTGCCTTACCCGACTAATTTGACCAATAAACTAGTTTAAATACGAAGAGAAACTGGGTTTCGATGAATCTCTTGAGATAACATTGTTAGGGAGACATTTATTTCGTATGAAAGTGAATGAAGAAGAGATTCGTTGGTCGATCTCAGAAGATGAGGACAGATAAATCTTGTCATAATGCAGCCGTTTGGCTTTTATACGATATTCATGTTGACTTAGTCGACGAGACTTCCTCCCTCGTTTCGGGTGAAAACGTGCTAAGCTTTCGTCCATCATTCGATAGACATCATCAGAGCTGGGCGTCATTCTTGTAAAAGTCTCACGTTAATACTAGGACAAGAATACTATCCGACTATATCTTACTTATTCAAAGCATCTGTCTCTAGCAATCCCTCTAACGTTATTTCAATTAAACATTTAAAAATACCTCAGAGTTAAATAATTATTTTGCTGTTTATAGAGAAAATATGTCTATAGCCGATGATGAAATCTGTACAATTTATTATCTACAGACTAATATATTGAATTTTGCTAAAAAGTTAAATCTCATTATACATCCAAGCCTACCCACAATAGGGTTGTATAATTAACCAATCCATAGGTCTCAATTTTGCAGTCTATACTTATTAATGAATATTACTGGAAGGAAACTTGTTTTAACATTCTTCAAATTAGTCACTGACTAATAATGTAGAATAATAGGGATACATTGAATCAGGAGTACAGTGATATTCATTGTAAGGATTCATTGAGTCATACTGCACAAAATAATGCAGCACAACCAGCGGTAGAATGTAATAAGGCCTAAAAAGCAATATTAGTTACTTCCAATATGTGGCATTGCTATTTGAAATACAAGTAATAAAGATTTATTAAATTAGAGGTTTTGAATCCTGATAGGAAATAATAGGTTTAGGGTGGTTTCGGGGCATTTGTATCTGACTATCTTGTTAAATTGAGAAATATGAGTAAACGCATTTAATAGTAATTTTGTTCCAGTTAAATTAATGGGCGAAATTGGGTGCATGTTAAGGCAAAAATGTTTTGGACTATTAGGCATGAAAAATAAATTTTAATTAATTAGCACAACAAGTAATTCAAATGGGCTCTAAATATTAAAGTGAGGTTAAATAAACTCTTTATATAAAAATATAATTATATATATATGCGGATCTCAGTATCTGAATGGATCAGCAATTATGTTGGGCTACTATGATGAAAATATTTTATATAGCTCGTACAAGTATTTAAGTCAATAAGCAAGTTACCTTGTAAAAGCAATTGTTAGTGCTTTTCTAGTATGTATAACATCTTAATTAACTGTCAGATATACTTTAACATACCTATATGTGGCCGCTGCTAATATAATATCGTTAAAATTAATGGTACCATGTTTTGAAGTAACGCTTGTGAATAGCCACTTTATGTACCTATATGTATATAAGTAACTTTTAACATCATACTTCTAATAAAATCATTCATTTTCTTATTTAAGCATAATTGGATAAAACCGATCCGGTTCCATGCAAACGCATGCTCATCAATAGTAGATAAATTATAAAGAAATGTAAATAAAATAAGTTAGAAAATTGAATAAATTCTCAGCCATTACATTTTTATGAAATCGCATCTCGTATGTTGTTGACTTGACTGGAAAATAAGGCTATGTGATATTTTTTCGCAATGTTGACGTTGAGTAATTAAGTGGGCTAACATAATGTGACTGTGACTAATCCTATCTAGGCGAAAGAGTGAAAAATTCTTAATCTAAATCTATGAAAATATGTAATAAAAGAAGCTTGTATTGAAGACATCATGTTCTGGTTTAGAGTGCTGTTTAACCCCTTTGGCTTTTGTAATGAAGATTCTAGAAATAGTTTATACTGAAAACTCAGAGGAGAGCTTCCGTCTGCCATACTACTACTTTTATGCATGCTTTCTTAAATTATTTATCATCTAATTACTCTCTACAAGCCAGCCTATTAAATTACCAAAGGTAGAAATAAAATTATTCTTTTTTTTGTTTCTTGCTTATAGTTGCGGGCTAATATTCAACTAAAAATTAGCCGTTTAATATCACCCATATTTGATACCACATTAAGTTGGGTTAAATAACGTAGTTTTATGGAAATTTACATGGAATTCTTAGAATAGTATACCATTAATGCAGTAAACACTTTGCATGACAGTACGCCTAAATATTGTTCCATAAATAAGTATTTATCTACAACCAGTGCCGTATATAATTATCAAGAGTATCTATTTTTTAATTTTGCCTTATTTTCGTCTTAGATGTTGAACTGAATGAATTCGTAAATTGGCCCCACTTTCGATTTAAAGAGTAGTGTTTTAACCATAAGCGCAAAGTTTTGCAGGCAGAATGATTTGGATTTGAGCAATGATCTGCCCTGAGATATGATATATCATCAGCGTGAAAGCATTTTTGAACTTAAATTACCAAAACTATAGGCCAAGAGCGTTGGCTGGCCTGGAGATTAATTACTTTTTTAAGCAAAGATTTGCGATCCGAATAAAATATTCAATTAAGCACTTGGCCACTTTATGCAGACTGACGAAATTTATATATCCATAAGTTGTTGTCTAACGGCTTTTTCTTACAGAACTAATCTATTATACAATCCTGCAAAGTTGATAATTACTTAAATTGATGGGTAATGACATATGCATTATATAGATTAAATAATCACAAATCGGATTTGAGGCTAATCTAGTCTCTTTTTCTTCCTTTTCCTTATTCTATCAACTTGGCAAAGATAATTCATTTCAGACACTGGTAAACGCCTCACTGCTTAATTTCCTTCACGTTATAAACACTGAGTGTTGATCTATTATTAACATCATAAGTCTCTTTTGCCTCATCATCCAGATAATTAGAGCACGTCAACAATATAACAAAACCTTCAATCAGATCCCCTTTACAATCAATTTCTCATTAAATAGATTAATTAAAACATAAGAATTCATTACTAAAATCTACCAAGAAAAGATTTTGTTCTTTCTTAGCTAGTATTGATCACGAAATTTTATAGCCCTGCGTCAGGCTTATTGCTCAAAAATATCCTAAATACGATCCACTTTTCTTGTCATTAACTTTTATGGCAATAATCCTTTGATCGGATTTGATAACCAAATACCGAAGCTTCTCAGCATGAATCTTTCCAACTTATGAAAACTTTACGCACATAATTTCTAATAAACCAGATAATATAATATATGTACTATTTAATCTCATCATATTATACCGGTTCACTTCCGTTTGCCCTGGGAATTCAGCTGTAGCAGTGATATGAGTAATTATTGAATCTCCTAAGTTAGATAAAGGGATTAAAACAGTACAGATCAATTCGAGGAAATTCCACCTGCATATAATACTTACTTTACAGGAGATTAAGTGAAATTATTATCAGATGATCAATCGAATTAAAATAAAATTCTTGCTTAAATGAGAATATGAAGACCAAGATGTTGTGGTCACTGTTAGGGTCGCAGTATCCTTTCGATTTATATAAGTAAGTTGACCTCGTTGTCGCAACTTGGTCTTGTGTTCAGGGAGACTATGTAGAACGCGCCGAGTCCGAAGTCGTCTGCCATAGTAGTTGTCTTGTTTCACAACATCTGACAGTGGACTTGATACATTCTCAAACATTTCGGCATCATCAGTGAGCCTTGCCATTCTCCGCACCAAGATACGAACTCGTCAAAGAGACAAGACTTGCCATTTCTAAAATTCTTGCCTTTATTGCAAAAATAAGAGTATTCTAAAGAGCTTAAGTAAAATCGTATTTAAACATTATCTTAAAAAGCCATACAATATTTTGCCTTAAATAAGTGTCATTATATTTGGTTAGCCACTTAAATAGGGAAAATATATTTCTTTTTGACAAGTTGTAATATGGCAAAAATATATTTCGTTTTTAATAATTTATCGAGACTCCCAATAATTCAGATATATGAGCTGTGTTAACCTAATTTCTTTTAAGGTGATGAAAAACTGGTAATTTAATTTTTCGAAAATGATATGAGTGAGCATGAAATTTTCTTTGCATGTCATGTAGCCTTGCCTCCCAAAAGGTGTTCTCGTTAAGAGCGGAATGCAGTTTCGCTTGGGCCTCATCTTCGCCTTCGACGGAAGTCGAACCCGAGCATTTCATCGCATAATTCTGACTTGTTATCATTAAGTTGAACCTGCACGAGTGTTGTTGTTTCGCAGGATAGAGGTAAATATCGCGGCAAGCCAGGCCTCTCCCATATCACATTTATGCGACATAGAGCGACTACCGATCCTATTCAAGATCGACTATCAGGATAGACACCTATTTATTCTAAGTGCTACTAAATTAATTGGTATGAAAGGAAACAAAGCGAATTATTTTTAATCTTTTTTTTAACCATTTATTTTCTATTTTTATTGCCAGCTTATATTACATTTGCATAAGGAAAGGTTATTTTTCTTGACTAAGGTCTAAAATATATCTTTTAATTTAATGAGATTTTACTCCGACTAAGAGATACCTCGTCCTAGTATTCTCTTAAGCTTGCATTTTCACATTAACTAAAGTTCATAGCAGCAAATCCTCACTTAAAATCTTTCTTTATTTGAAGAAATGCTAGTACTTTTGTTTGATAGAATTCGCTGAGATCCTGGAATGACATTAAGGTAGATGAGCAACTTCATGGTTTTCCCATTTATACATATTTGCAGATACAGCACCGGAAATCTAGATTCCCAATAACACACATTTTTTGTTTTTAGGCGACCTTTCGTCATCTTAATAGCCATGCCAACATGAGCGCCTACATTTATATACACATATGCAGACAAAAGATGGCACACTTTGGAGACGGATGCAACAGCTGCCCCTCAATTCGTCACATAAGGTTTCTGCGGTGCTAGGCAGCAGATCTGCTAGATATACACAGATTGCAGAGCTGGTCGAAACCAATGGATTAAAAATGCCCTATTGATCGGGGTTTCTGTTCTGCGGAGGCAGACGAAGAGGATCGCTTGCTGATGAGAGGTGAAGTGGACGGGAGTGCGGGTTGGAGGTGAGAGGAGGAAGACGAGTGGCTGCCAGGTGAGAGGGGCGAGGGTGAATTCGACGTTTTAGGATGGATGCTCCCGCTCACTGCACCAGAATGCATCCCCTCACTCCGTCTTCTGGGACTGACGTCCCGCCCTGCCTCGGCCAGGCCAGGCCAGGCCAAGCTAAGCTGCTCTAATTTACATGATTTAAACACCTAAATGCAGCACCACTTCAGCAAACAATATGTGCATGGACACATGTTCTCCTCCACTCTCCTAGCTACAGACACCCGCACATATCACACAATTCAATACGCCGTCACTCCATTAGCACGCACATGCCTTTGGGTCCTGGCGAATAAAAAAAGACATTCCGGAGTATAGAAGTTTTTTGACCTTGCTTTCGCAATTTGGTCATATTGGTAGGAAGACCTAGAGGAACGCACCCAGTTCGGAGTTCATTGTATGAATGATCATTTCCAAAGTCGGATCGTGGACGTGGTACATTCCCAGACGTTTCGCCGGCATCGTTGTCGGCATCGTCAGTCAGTCTTGCCATTCATAGCACCATATTACAACTCGTCAAAGAGACAAGTCTTACCTCGGAGTTGTGGAAACGATAAATGAACTCACGTCAATAAATCTGCCAAAGTAAAATTATTCCATACCAAGTCTTTTTGACGAGTTGTAGTATGTCGCTAAGAATGGCAAGAATCACGATGCCGACTATGATGCCGGCGAAACGTCTGGGAATGTACCACGTCAACGATCCGACTTTAGAAATGATCATGCATACAATGGACTCCGGATTAGGTGCGTTCCTCCAGGTCTTCCTACCAATATGACCAGGTTGCGAAAACAAGGTCGAGCAAGGTTGAATTTCTAAAAAACGAAAGGAGACTATGACCATACAAAAGGCCACACTATATTAGTCTTCATACCTTCGATTCTGGAGTATAACCGTTCAAGATCGGCGTTGAAAGGTACGTCGGTGATGGGCCAAAAACCATCTGCTACAGCTGATGTAAACAGGCTTGAAGGAAAACTATGACTGGCTCATGGATTTTTTCTGGTCCTGTAGCCGGATCAGCTATTTATGCGTTGGTCTGAATATCTGATATAGCCTGAGTAGGCTCACAAATCAGTTATTTCTAGCGACATGACTTCGTTGGAGGGAATTTATGAATTAGCTTCAGCTGAAACCGAAGGAGAACTTCCGTTAAGGTGTGATAAAGTCCTCAGCTCACCGTCTTGCGCATCCCAAAAACAGCGAAGTGAAGACTACTTTGTACAATCGAACAGACTTCAATACATGACACTTAAGCTTCGTTTTCCGACGACAACAATTTCCAAATTGGCTTTAACCTATTTGTCTTCCGAACTGAAAAGTCGTGTAGCAATAAATCACAAAGGAACTCTTCTCAATCAGCACTGTTAGGCTCTCTCGGCAGTGTCATCTTTGGGCCTCTTCTTACCTCGGAATTGTGGAAAAAATAAATGAACTCACAGCATATAGCATATCACAAAACCTGCCAAAGTGAATGTATACCATAACAGACGATGCAGCATTCGCACTTGTGCCAAAGGACAATGGCTGATGAGGAGCTTCCTAAGTCACTTTTATCAGCAGACGAGGGTGAACTCACGTTGTACTATGATCGTTTTGTATCGCGAAGTTATCCCTCAGTTCCGGTGAAAGAGGGCTGAACCTTAACCTGTCATGTCGAGTGGCGGAATTCGTCAGAGTTGGATCTAGATCCTTACATATTCTTGAGCCAAACAATACCGTAACATGACTAACTGGCTAATCTTTAGGCGCTATATATAGTCCCAACAACAAATAATTTTTGAATAGCAACCGATACAGCTTGATTTGCACAATTTCTTCTCAAGCCACTGGCTGGACTTTACGTATCAAGCTGCATCATTACGACCTTTGATAGATTAAGTAGAATGTAACCTCACTCTAGAGTCATCTAGAGTTAATGCCTCAAGGAAATGCCTTACTCTTATTTTCTTACCCTGATAAAGCATGTAGTTAAACTAATGAGTTTAAGAGATGTGTGGTACAAATGTAAACACTCAGCTGACCAGTTAAGTTGTCCTACTTTCTCAACTAGGTTAATTAGTTCCATCATCAAATCTCGCATTAAGACATAAGTAATGTAACCGATTTCCTATTCCAATATGCAACATTAGAAACATTCATAGATCTGCCCAATTCTATAGATTTTTCCACGTGTGCTTAGTAGTAGAAATAAAGTATCCAACAAAACTTGATGTCTTACGAATAGGTACTTCAACAAGAGTATAATACTAATATAAAATGTTAAAAGAGAAAGAATAGTCTGTCGTCGTTTTCATGTGAGATGGATAAGTTATCTATTCTTTAGGCAATTTATCTGCAGGCACAGTTATCTCAAAAGATTATTCGAAAATATGTTGCATTTTTTTCTCTGGTAAACGAATCAAACATCAAATAACCCAAAAATAGCTGCTAAAATCTGAATTATTGCTTCAAATTAGCTATAGTTTTAATTTAATTCCAAGGATATTTGAGGTATTTTTAAGAATATACTGTTGCAGCCATGCTTACAGAAGGTAAGCCCGTAATATGATGCTGAAATTGTTATTTACTCCAAACAAGCTTTACGATAAGGGCTCTCGCCATGTAATAAGAGCTAATAGCTCTTTTAAAATTGTGTCAAAATATCTTCAGGAATCGCTTCATAATTATCGGCTTTTGAGATTCCTCCAAACGAGACAACAGAGAAAAAGTATTAAAGGTCTATATTTTCCACCTTTCAAAATAGTTGTTGTCGTTGCAATATCAAGTGAATTGAGCCATTTAACCTTGCCTTAACATCTGTATATACGCTAAATGAAGCTATGCGTAGACTATCAGGATACAGTCCAAGTACAATGTAAATTCCATGTTTGCAATTGTAGTGCCTATGTTTGTCCTATTTTCTACTGCTTCTAATATCACTCGATTTGGTGACGATGACTACACCATTTTACATTAATTTTGGGTAAGCCGTTAGCAAACACCAAATCTGTGTAGAGTTCAGTATTTTTGATAACAAAAATGTTATACTGATTATCACTTGAGCCTCGATAATTGAATTATTTTTATCTGTTGTCGAAGAGGACTTCTTATATACAGATCTCGTTAGTAATCCAAACCACTTTGGAACTGGGTATTGCCTATCAAGAATTGGTATAATGCAACTTAGCCCAATTCCAAGCTCTAGTAGGTCGTAAGATATATTAAATGTTTAAGGAAAGGCAAAATTTAAGTACTTTACATTTTTGGAAGAACAAACTACCTTGAATCATATAATCTTGGGCCCTCAATACATGCTTACTCACGCCTAATATCATCCGCTAATTTCTTTATTTTCCCGGTCATGGTTACTTAGTCCATAGTAAGCCATTCATACTTGGTAACCAAAAATAATAATTGATCAAATAGTAAGATTTTAAGTGTCAATTCAAAATGTGCCTTCTTGCCGAAACCAAAGTGGCATTAGCTAAATCATACCATCAGTATTGAGCCTAGTTCTGAGACGAGTCACTATTTTACTTTTTAATTTTATACGAAAATTATTTATGAATATTAAGCATTGATGTTTTTTTCTAGGTTTTACTAAGAAAAAGCGCTTACACTTATCATAATGCATCAGATTAATGACTTATGTTTTAAATATCAAAATTGACTTTAACCAACTCGGGAATATCGCCTCCCCTTAGCTAAGCTTCGCAATCCATTCTAAAAGAATGAGCAGATTTCTCGTAGTCTCCCAGAGAAAAGAATGCTGGCGATTGGCCAAGCTCACGGTAAGTTAAAGAGTGCAACATCAAAGAAGTCCACATTCGTTGGACTTTTGATGTTTTCTTATTATCCAACTAGCGAAAATACTCTTGTAATGCACTTCATCGTCTTAAAATAAGTTAGATTATTTATATATAACAATTTAGAGAATAAACTAGTGGGCAACTTCCAAAATAGGAATCTTTGTCATATCTTTTGTTAACTGTTTTAACGAAGACAAATTTAATCTAGATGGAGGGATACGAGTTTCCAAACAAACGAGAGATATCTACCTTTACTGTGATTTTCTTACAAGGAATAGCCGTAGATTCTGTAAATAGCTAAGATAGATGCTAATCATTCTATATTATTATGTATCCAGGTCTCC
>CAAALY010000085.1:0-13205 GCA_900617795.1 Protopolystoma xenopodis
AATTAACTCAACATGACCAAACGTCCCATTTGAAATGATGCCTTCTGACCACTAATATACATTTATAGTCTAACTAAATCGAAATAGAGACAACAATATTTTTGCCTTAAAAGTGATTCCTTTATAAATATATATGTTAGCTGCCTTTAAAATGTATCTTACTTAGAGATTTGTAAAGTAATAAACCTATATATTAAACAAAATAATATTTGTAGTTGTTAAACATCTCTAAACTCGATTAATGCATCCAGGTTTTTTACTTTAGGTATATCTGTCAAAATATGGCTTTATTTTTTTATTTAAATAATATTTGTTAATAAGTAATTAATAAAAATATTATATTTATATATATTAATATATATATATATATAAATATTTGTTGCAAAATGTAACTGCCTTATTTAGTTATGTAAATCTTCGTAATTTTGCAATATCCATAATATACTGTCAATCTCCAGTAATATTTATATGAATTTTAATAGTTGCTAAAATTAGTTTGTATAAATTGTTAAATCATCAATTGATTAGAAATTTATTTTGTTATCTTTCTCTTAAGGTTATAATACCTAAATCAGATAACTATAATATTCTCTCAGTACAAATAAAAAAATTATATTTTTAAGTCATGCTAAGATTAAGCAACTCTTCTACATTTCTAGTTTGCCATGATTTAAAAGCAATGTTTATACATCGAATTAAGACAATCTCTGTTTAAGAGATAGCTTAATGGTGGCTGTTACAACGTTTATATAGGTAGACTAGGAATATTAAGTTTTTAATAGTATATCCAAAGAAAATGGTTTTTATGCTGTTAATGGTATTTTTTTGGTTAAAAATAAAATATGAGAAGCCATTAAAATGAAGTACATATAGAAAATTTTTAATTATAGGAATACCAGCAAGAAGATATGTAAAAATAATTTTGCTTAAATAATACACTTATGGACAAAATAAGAGCTGACACGCATGCAAGAAGGTGATTTAACTAAACTTTCTTTGTAATGATTTTAATCATAGTCACTTATATATAATTTTTACTCACTCTTTCAATATAACATTAAGATTAAAAACAAAATTTTGATCATTAACACAGACAGACGTGTGTCCAACCTTAACCAAGTGGAGTTATATTTATCGTATGTATATAGAAAGGAAAAGATAATGTTTATTTGATCTTGATGGCAGAAAATAGACGCTGCATCTTTTTTACTAATAGCCTTCAACGAACAATGCTAATTTTATTAATAAGCAAACACAAATAGGCATATGCACATATACACATTTACAAGCCTTTAGTTTGATATATGATCAAAACTAAACAAATCAATTTACACCTTATCAAGGAGTCTAGATATAGTAAATATATATTAATGTTTAGTGATTTCATAATGCGTTTATTTGTCTTTTTTGCTTAAATCTGGTTTTAATGGTGATATTTTGATTTGTTAATGTTTATTATATGACGGAAGAAGGGGTAGCACCATTGTAAAAAAACTAACTGTATGACCTGGAAAACAGCATCAACGTACAGGTTTTATTAAGGACAACCGACAGCTGGTAAAGAGAAATCCGTTAGAGCGTTATGTGTAATCGACCTTCAAATCTCTTTACCAAACAACTTTACTGAAAATGAAAGTAAGCTCAATTATTTTGAAACTAAAGATTTCTCAAAACTTAACTTTTATTTACATAAGTTAATATATACACTATTATTAATAATACCCTATATACATTAATATATTTAATAGAATTTGTTAATTAATCTAACGATAACGTATCCAATTTTTTCCATTCTCAAAATACATATATTTTTAAGTTCTTAAGGTAAATGTGTGAAATCATGCAAAAATGTAATTTAATTATATATATTTATTAAAGTAAAATTATAGACAGGTTTGAAATTAGATTAATTATTATTGCAAAGTATTGACACAGTAGTAAATGTATGACTAAACTGGCATGCATGTTGGATTATAGATAGAATTTATATTTTTCATATTTTATTTATGCAAATATAAAAGAAGTGAATTACCTGCATTTTCGTCTTATTAATAAAGGTATTATAGTTTATTGCTGACGGATAAAAAACACCATATATTGTAATAAATGATTAGACCACAAATTTATTGTCCATATGGTAGCAAATATGTCATACAGACCCTAAAGACTATACATAAGAGGCTATCATGACTCAAGCTAGCCTGGAATGGTTTCGAGGATTTAGTTTATAATTGGCTTAGCGTATATAACAGACAGATATGTCTATTGCAAAATAAATAAATGAATATTTAAAGTATACTTCAAAAAAAATAAAAGAAATATGTTTAGATTAATAAAACCAATAAGATAATGTCAATCAAAAATAAATGTACAAAAGTATGTTTAAACTACTTTCGGCTGTATTATAGCATACAACACAGTCATAAATAAAAAAATACTTACAGATTAGTTAGTAGCAATTTAGGTAAAACGCATGCACATAGTGATTTAGTGAAGGACAAACCTGTTCTGGTATTTAGTAATAACATAGAATATCCCAAAAAATCATTAAATTTTTCATTAAATAGTAAAATTAAGGTCATAAGGAATAGATATCTTTGAAGTTATCCAGCTTTCTTATCTTTATATATTGGAAAATTGGAGTAAAACATGGTTTACTGCACTAAGAATGTAGGTTACACGATGTTTTAAGGCGTAGCTAGGATTAATCGCAATCGCATGACAGAGTGTCTGAGATAAATTTGCATATATTTATTATTATATATCGTTTACAATTCCCCTTAAGCTTTTAGTGTAGCTAACAAAATTAAAGCTTTTATTCGTGTGTTGAAAAAAATTATCGTAATCTATAAACAGATTTTTTGAAAAAAATATTTCTAATATATGTATGCTTAGTAGTAAGCTTTTTAACCTCATGATTAACACCAATTCATATAAGTAATATCAAGCAAACAACTTTTATATGGGAAATATTCAAAGTTATCAAGAATGGAAGTAAAGGGTGTTTCAAATTAATTCTGATTTATTCTACTAATGGGTCATAAATATAACAATTTTCATCAACGTTGTTTAAAGCAATTATATATATCAAGACACAGACATCAGAATACGATCACTTCAGTTTAAGCTACTAACTACATGGATAACGTAGTATTTTAGCATTACACAAAGCAAGTCTAGTTTTGAAAATTTTACTCAATCTATGGATGAATAACTCGTTATCTGGCAACACATCAAATAGATTTCAATAGCCTTCCATATGTAAGCGAATTCTCTGGATAAAAATTCCGAAGTCATCTTTGAGTTAAAAGAGTTAGTAAATTATCTAGTTTGGTTATCCTGATTATTAGATAAGGGAGAACGCTGAGTAGGGATATAGATAAAAACCCTAAAATTCAACTTTACTTCTAGTTTCTTAACGAATTATACTATATGTGTTTTTAAATATCAAAATCATTTATAAAAGGCAGTATTTGTCCTGTTTTTTGTTCATTTATAGCCAAATAGGGTATTTTATACTTTTATGATATGCTAAGCACATATATTTGTAAGTATGTTTTATTCACAAAGAAATCCATTAAAAAGTGCACATTTTTAGAAATTAAATGAAAATTATAATATTAGTAAAGCGAATTATTCGATTTTTCTTAGCTGATATTTAATAAAATTTTGCACACTAACACAAATCAAGCCACTAAAAGATTATTCTAAAAACAGAAATTAGGTAAATAAAAATAACCATTTAATAGATATTTACCAAAAAAACTGTGGATAAATTAAACTTATAAATGTAGCAATGCAAATGACTTGTTGTTTTGATAAACTTTCATGACTGTCCTATGATAAAAATAAAATTAATGTAGTCTTTGATTGCACAGTTACTGACTGCATCAACCATCAAACTAAATGTAATAAATTAAAATATTGATTTCTAGATATATATATAAATTACGATAAAAAGATAATATGTATTGTTACGATTCGGATGAATTACTAAGTTATATGAGAAAGTTACATAAAAATAGGAAACAATAGAAATTATTGTGGATAAAATGGTTTCAACATATGTTTTTATCTAGGTCTCCCTGACATTACGACCAAGTGTAAGTACGAGAAAAAAATTAAGCAAAAAAAAGATGTATACTAAAGCTAAACTAATTATTATAGTAGCCTTGTCTAAACACTTTGATTAGAAAAACAAATTCTAATAAGATTATATAAAGTACATGAAAATATAAGTCTTTCTAAGTTCTTATAGAATTATCATCGGTTATCTAATAATATTAAGTACCAGGTTTTTGAGAAAATAATATTTTACGCTATTTGAGTAAATATGTCTTTATATTATTTAATTTAAGGAGAAACTAGAAGCATTTTTAGAAATTTAGAGGATTGCACTATTTTTTTACACTCTTAATCCTAACTTAGTCGGAACTGCATGGAGACCTTGTGATACGTAATTACCTTAGTCCACAATAATATATTTTTTGCAAGTTTCATATTATGACCATTTACTTGGTAAATTCTTTTATATTTAGTGCTGCACATCTTTTTCTAAAATACTTTTTATATACCTTGCCTGACTATTTACCAAATAATGTTCTTATTTTTTTCTTATTTTCCTAGGTGCGTATGGCGACAGATGAGTATAGTAACACAGCATCATATTCACCATTTGTACCTTGGCCGTTTTCAAAGGGTCTTGAATAGTGTTATCTTTTGTTAAAACATAAGAAAACCTTATCAGAGTAATTACAAAAATATCATTAAACGTAGAAACGAAAGCTTAAAGAAACTGCTACGCAATATACTGCAAATTTATCTGAATTATACAATTACAAGATTGTAATTAACCATATATTAATAGACCAAGAATATTTAACTTTATAGTAAGTTGTGGTTTATGCCGTCCGAAAGTGCTTTCTTGTAAAAGGGAAAATAATGTGCAAATAAGGAAGGATTTTAAAAACTAAATAAATTAAATTTAAAAAAGACATTTTTACACTAAAACCTTATTTCTTTGGCAGATTACCTAATCTTTTAGTATAAAGATTTCTCATATAGAGTTTACTAAGTAAATTTCACAAAAGAACTACGGTTATTTCATAATGCTTTTCTATAATGAAACTGTAACATGGCGTTGAGATTTTAAGACATTCTGAGAGGTCCTTCATAAGATTATTGAAAACTAGGCAGAGATTTGCACTCGTTTAATTAGAAACTAATACTTATTCTATAATAGCTTTTGAACTGATAATACAATCTAAATCAATAATTATACTGGTCTATTAGAAATTACTGGAGTGTTTTGAAATTTATATAATTATATTTTTTTAAATATTAGGTATCTTGTTACATTAATTAATATTATATAAATTTTATAGCAAATTTTTAGCGCGATTATTAAGAAAAAATGTATATACAGTATAAATTGGTATAATAATTGTAGGGGTAAATATACTTATGTATGAGTATCAGCAAAATAGGATAATATAATATCAGAAGAAATAGAAGCATCTCAGAGAGCATAACTTTATTTATATTCATTTTAACATACTATTGCTCATTTTTGCAGTGCGCGTTGTCTTTGCTCAAGATGTTCGAAATTTAACAAACAAATGCACTTATAAACGTTTTATAATAGTAATGGTAATAATTCGTTAATTGCGCACATAATTTTACTTAAAAACAAAAGCAATCGATAGATATACTAAATAGGTTACTTAAGTTAACTAACAAACGGCCAAAAAAGGCTTAGAATACTATATAAATAGACGTAATTCCTTATTTAGAAAAAAAATTCTTTAAAAAAATGGTATAAATTGAACAAGCTGTCTAGATATTTGCACCAAATTAATCTGTTTGTTATAAAAGCAAATGAATATGGTGCAATGGTAATCATGGATCAGTTAAGTTGGATAGGAAAAATGGTGGTTTATTTAAATAACTCTGTAGCTTAGGAAATTTCACTAAACGAATCCACATGAAGTCTTAAGACCTGAATATGGGAATCGCTTAACCCTTGTGTAAACACGGGGTAAATTTGAAAGTCAAATATGAATTTCCTTCTTCAGATATATGTTTATGCACCTTCGGTTTGAGCTCTTTAAAAAATACATAAGAAAGCAGTTAGTGAAATTGATTGCTAATAACAAGGGTACTCTGATGCATAGGATCTCACGTTTATTATATATACAACCAAAAGAAGTGGCTAAGTAATATATATATATTCAGTAAAGAATTTATATAGCTTAGCTAGATTATAAGATTAACAGAAAGATTATCTTTTGGTGTACTTTTGATCTTGTATCAATGTATACTAGCATTCAGGCCAAAAAGCTATCAAAGCACTTACAGTAAGCATAGATAAACACCCAAAAGTTTTAAAGGAGAGAAATCTAAGCAAATGATCAGTCTTAAGGCTTCTAAATCTATCCTTAAGCAAGGCTTAGCAATGTAATCTTGCTTATCTCTTAGGTTTGCTAATAATTACATGTCAAGAATGGAGGAACACTTTATGAAAGAAATAAGATTGACACCTTAATACTTAGTTAGATATATAAATGAATGCTTTGCAATATAACAGCATAGCAAGGATAGTTTAGATAATTTTTAGTTCTAAATTAACCAGATTAAGTCCAATATAGAATTGACAATGGAGATATAGATCAACTATACTTTACTCTTTTTAGATGTTTTAGTGATCAGAGCAGGTGAGAAGTTAAGCAAAAATAGTTAGAGAAAGCTAAAACGTGATGGCTTAATACTTTAATTATTTAACATGGTAGTAAAATTCGAAAGAACATTTTCTTCTAAAAATATCTTAAAAAAATTTTCATAAATTTGTTTCAGCTCAGGCTGTTGCAAGGGTTTGTGCGCGATGAGTCTTATACCTCCGACTATGCGAATACAAAACCGCTTGTATAGCTTAAACAGTTCATATGGTTGATATTAAACACTAAAAAGGTTGGAATAAAACACAATCATAAGATTACGAATAATATATAACAATTAACAAAACAGAAATTAACAGTACTTAATATAAGGAACAGGTATAAGAAGATTAGTAGGAGCTAATTGTGATTTTTGGATAGGCTTATTGGAAGCGTGACAGAGCAAGTGCAGAAAAAGACATTAAAAAATAGAAGTATTCTAAATAAGCCTAGTGACTATCTAGAACGATTACATTTTATAGGGAATTTTAAGTAAATACATATTATTAGTATTTACACAAGAATAATAGTAATTAAAAAAACGAAGATCGGACACTAGATTATTTATCAAAGGAAACAGCTAACCCTGACTAAAATGCCTGTTCGGCATGTAACTTGACTCCTTTGTAAGCAGGTATATTAGGGCTAAAGTAGCCAACAAACGCATTTGATACCTTATAAAGATCGCAAATTCACGTAAAGGAAAGAGCGATTTGGGTAGCGGACAGCCCTGATTTCACTTAGTATACCATATTTTTTACTGAGTTCATAGGGCATGTGTAACTGCTGTAATGATTTCAGCCGTAATCTAGGCCAAAGCCTAGCACAGTTTATAAGGGTCACAGAAAGGTAAGCCAAGAAATACCCAGCACAAATAAATAGTTCTTATTACGCGTCTATATTCATTCCTTTTCAGGTAAAACCCTTTTAATTAATTCTTTCTAACGAAGATTTTATTCGAAATAGTAACTCATTTAACAATAAATTATTTTTTTCTCTAAAAAGATCACCTCATATATTACATTAGTTTAATTTTTCAAAATTAAATTTATAGCTAATATATTTTCTTGTATTATCCTAAGCTCTCCTGGCTTAATTTTATTTTTCTTTATTTTTTTTAAGCTACGCTAACAATTTTTCTTGTTTTTTTTTAATAAAAATATATTTTTAAAATTTATACTGTATATAAATGCATACTTATGTATTTAATTATATTTAGGTATGTATTATTTTTTTTAATTATTTGGAAAATGAAATTATTGAAAGGAAATGTTTGAAAATCCTTATCACTAGATATGATCAAAAACGCAGTTGCTCGGTAGCCATGTAATTTATGAAATAAATGGCGAGATATAAAAGGTTTGTACATTAATAGGTTAAGTTATAAGTTAAATTCAATTTAGTTAGGTCAAAAATTAGTTGAAAAAAATTTGATCTTTTGGTTACAATTATTTCGTCTTACAAAAAAGCTTATTTTTTTCAATAATGTCTAGTGAAACAAATTGCTTGCTAATTGAATTCCTCATGTTAAATTAAGTATACTTAATCGATTCATTAATTTTTGCATGGTTTTTTTAACCAAAATTCTTACTATCCAGAGAAAGCTGTAATTTCGAATTCAACTTTGTTTCTTAATGGTTTTATTAAGCTTTAGAGCAACATACTGAAAGATTAATTTTACCTGGAGCGTCACCTTTTAATTTAAGAAAGTTAATTTTTCACTAATTTTAATAATAGCAATAATAAAATTATTTTAAGCATAAATATTATGCTGCTAACAAATCTTATAGAGATAATGACACGAATCAGCCTTACACCTAAAAAGAGTTAACTTGCTTATTCCCTGTATTATTTTCTCTTTTTACAAAAGTATATATTACAACTAATCCTTTATAAAGTATATGTCCTTGCATTAAGTAATATTAACTATTTTTATTAAAGGAATTCTTTAGCAAGTTTTAGATTATAGATTATTATACACATTTAATTTGAGATACATAAATACCAATTAAGTTACAATTAAACAGGGCTGCACAGGGGTAGCACAGGATTAGGATTGCTGGAGAAAGGATTTAAGCAATCAGTATATTAACTAATTAATATTTAAAAAATATTGTACTATTGGAAATTTAAAAAATTATAAATAGAAACTCTGTGCAAAACATATTATGAATATGTTTAGGATCAATTGACTAAATATATCTAAAGGATTTGATTTCACAGAGAACTAATAGCAATTTTTGTATAGTAAATTTATATTCCACAATGTTACCATTAATAGAATTACTTGAAAAGTAGATAAATGGTGAAAACTGACCATAAAATTTTATACTTCCTTGATAGCTCACAAGTACTTATAGGAAATATACTTTATTTTAATGGAGGATTAATTTGTGGAATCCCGCTTCCTATTACGATATAATTTTATATTGGTCAAATCATTATAGTTAAAATTGAAAATAACTTTTGAATTTTAATTAGTCAAATGAAAATAAATAATTTAGTAGATATTTTGAAATAAGATTAATCTAGGTCAAATTTTATTGTATTAATCTTTGCCAGTAATAATATGCAAATTTGAGATTTTGGTTAAGGTAAATTTTAGCATAACTCTACTTGCTAAATAAAATATGACAACTGATACAAGACATAATTTATATGTATTTAAAAATAAGTCACTACTAATTAAATATTGCTCTATAGATGAACATTTACTAAAGGATAGGATTCATTATATATCAAAGGTATGAAAACTAAAATGGTGTCGCTATTTGTGTGGTCTCAGACTACTTTCGTCGTAGAGAGGTTGTTTGACCTTTTTTTTGCCACATGTTCATATTGGTAGAAAGACATAAATAAACGCACCTAGCCCGAAGTCTTATGTCTGCCTGATCATTTTAAAGTTGAAGCGTGGACCTGGTACACTCCCAAACGTTTTGCCGGCATCGTAGCCGGCATCGTCAGTGAGTATCGCCATTTTTAGCACCATCCAGAAACACGTCAACGAGACAAGTAATGCCAATCCTTTGATCAAACGTGTGCTAAAAAATTATGGTATCTTCTTCTTTCCTGGGTATTGTACATTTCCTCTAGCATCCTATCATGCCTTAAATATTACAATTTTTACCGTAATTATTTATATAGTGCGGTGTGCTCTTTTGAGCAACATGACACTTCTTGTTATTAATTTACTTCATCCTTGTGAAGGTAATGTTAATAAGTGTCTGTTTATTATTTAGCAGTACTCTTTCCTTGTCTTGTCATATTTTTTCTATTGCTCTGTAAAATCCGTCTGATCTACCCCTTGTTCACCTATTTCACTCAACTCTGGTCATTAAATTTGTCCTACTAGAAGCAATATTCGCCATCAACTGCGTCTGTGTAAATAATTCGAGGCTTAAGCCTCTTTGTATCATCTTCACCCCTTTGCTACATGGACCACGTCTCTGGTACAACAGACCATACGTCATCAAGCTAGCTTTGGTTACGCCGTGTCTATCCTGTTTTTATTCATAATACCATGTCAATGACTTGCTAAGACCTAGTATTTTGTGTAACAACCGAAAAATGTTCTGCAACTGCTTGCTTTGTTGAGGTTAAATGTTGAATCACAACGTTTATGGGCATTCACACAAAAGACTAGGGCATATGAAGTAATAGGCTTTGTATAAAAAATATACAAGGATAGAAACCGTAGAAGCTAGAGATGGTTGGTTAACAATAGTCGTGATTTAAAGATTATGTTTAAGATTAAACACGTCTATTGCTAGTCACACAGCCTTAGTCTCCACCAAGTCTTTTCCATTTCTATCTGTAATACCATAACTATCACTTCTTATGTCCTACTCTCTTGTTTGCCAACCCACAAATGTCAGGGTTTGACTTGTTAAGATAAGGCTAAATAATAAGACATCTTTTCTTTGCTTGTGATTCTGCTTTTTTATCTTTTTACGATTTCCTTTCCTAAAATAAAAAATATTACCTTTTGTCCGGTCTTATCCTAATTTGTTAAGGCAATATATAAAGTTTTTGCTAAACCCTTCTTGTTCAAGTCTCCTGTTAGTCAGTATATCAATGCCTTCTTGGATTTAGTGTTTTCTCAAATTTTCACCATATGTAGTCAACCTTTTGGTCGATTTTAAGTCGATTTTGTGCCTTATTCGTACAATGTGTTTTATTATTTTTGATCTTTGTTTATCCATATTACTGCAGAATCTTTGATGTTTTTTTATATGTAGGCCAAGTTTTCGTCTTGTTTCACTGATATTTCATTTTCCTAATAAAGGTCGCAATTGTTGGCTCTGTTTCAATGAGGGTAAAAAGATACAATTTGGGTTGGTATCCTCATTCTTTATCTGATTTTCATAAAATTTGAGTTAAATCGGTCCTTTATATCCTCTACATATTTCTCTATAGATTTTCTGGAATATCCGTTACTTAGACAATTTTGAGTCAGTTGTCTAACTCCTCGTCCCAGAACTGTTTGTCGCTTAGTCGTAGAGTTTTGATGATTAAACTTCTTTGTATTTCGATCTTAACTTTGTAGTTGAGATAAGACTGGAAATTCAGGAGTATTTCCGCATACAAATTCTATCTGTATAGTTTCCTCATAAGTGTTTTCTGTAGCGTATGACTTTAGCATCCAGAAAGAAAAGACGTTCATCTTCCTCCACCTCCATTTTGAACTTTATTTTTTCATCAAGTTAGTTAATGAACTTTAGGAATTCACTTAAATTGTTCTAACCATGTGACCGAAGTGCAAAGTTGTCATCCAAGAATCGCATGAACACTCATCGTTGCAGTGGTAATTTTTTCAATTCCCTTCTTATTTTGTCTATGTATAAATTTATTAAAACAGCTAAAACTGGTAATGTTATTAGAGCCTAAATATTTGCTCATAGAAAATGTTGTACAATGTAATATATGTTGCCATAACTGTCAGGTTGATTAGTCGTGTTAACGACTCCTTTCGTATCGGTTCTGCCTTCATTTATTTTTAATGATTTCATCTTACAAATAAAAAAAAACAATATACATACCTAAATAACTTAAATACCTGAAGATGCATTTATATAACCTATACACTTAGAAATAAGATATTATTTTTTGAAAAAAATAAAACAAGACAAATCGTTAGCAAAGCTTTAAAAAAAAGAAAAATTTATTTAGGTCAGCAGAGCTTAGGATAAAAAATGAAATATACAAGTTACAAATGTAATTTTGGAAAATTAAAGTAATAATTTATTATCAAATTATAAAAACAATTAAGAATAAAAAAAAGATATCATTGTCTTACGAACATGTATTACATAAATATAAATAAAGTATAAACATACATAACGCACTATACTTATAATAAGACAGAATACTTTAGGTAAGAGTTAATTTTTTTATTTACTATATAAGTGATCTTTCAAAGAAAAAAATAATTTATTGTGAAATAACAAACTATTTTGAGGGAAATTTTTTCTAATAAGAATCTATTAAAAGTGTCTCACTCAAAAACGAATGAGGATTAACGCACAGAGAAGACTGTTGATTTGTTCTTACCTTTCTGCGACCCTGATTAAACTGTGCTAGGCTTTGGCTTAGATAACGGCTAACAGCTTGACCGCAGTTTCACATGCCCTATGAACTAAGTCAAAAATATGGTGATCTAAGGGAAATAAGGGCTGGGTTATACCAATATCTATTTTTTCTCTACCTGACTTTGCAATCTTATTAAGACATCCAGGGATTTTTTTGGCTACTTTAACCTTACACTACCTGCTTGCAAAGGAGTCAAGTTACATTCCGAACAGGTATTTCAGTCAGTTTTAGCTTTTTCCTAACATACAAAATCTAGTGTACGATCATCTATTTTGAATCAAATTTATTTTGGTTAAAATTTTAATTATATATATGTACTTTTGATTTCCTTGAAAATGTAATCGTCCTTGATAGTTTCTAGGCTATTTCAGCATCCTTCTTATTTTCAATGTCTATTCCTGCAATTGCTCTGTCTCACTTTACATAGGCCTATCACACAATCACAATTATCTTCTACATAACTTCATAAACCTGTTCCTTATATTAAGGACTGTTAATTTCTGTATTGTCAATTGCTATAGATTCCGTAATCTTATGATTGATTTTTATCATAATCTATTTAGTTTTTAGTATCAGCCATTGGACTGTAATAGCTATAAAAGCAGTTCTGCATTTGCATAGTTACTCATAAATGGGTCAGAAGGTATACCCCTTATTGCGCACAAACATACGCAACAGCCTTAGCTAAAAAGAGTTTATAAAAATTATTTTAAGATGAAGCTTACTTCCGTTTTAAGTAAAATTTATGGGTGAATAGTTTCGAAGGTAGGTTATACCTTCAGACGCCGGCGAATTTCTCTTGAACAGCTGTTGATTGGCTTTAATAGAAAATTTATGCTTACGCTGTTGACAATGAAATCTTCTTCGATTCCGGTAAAAAGGTGCTAAGCTTTCGTTTGTTAT
>CAAALY010000086.1:0-13204 GCA_900617795.1 Protopolystoma xenopodis
GGGTACTCTTATATCCACTACAAAAGGGCGTGCATCATTTGTTATTTATGCGCATTAAGTCATTGTATCAAGGGGACCTAAACAGGAAAATGAGACAAATATTGAGAAGAAATGGGAAGAGGATGGCTGATTGGAAGAAATGTAAAAATGGAGGAACAGAGAAAGGGACAAGAACTAACCGAGAGTGCGAAATATAGGAAGAAAGCACGGTTAAACTAAGATCCCAATTTTCATCGTCCTGCAATCAAGTTAAAGTTCCCCATCTAATTTGGAAGGCGTCGATATGGCAATCTGATATTCTGCCATACAGTAAAAAACATGAGGGATAATAGCTTCATTAATAAGGAGATTTCTGTCATACATAGCAACCAATTAGCAATGCTCTGTACTGGCTTCAGTTAGAAGTATTTTTCGACTTGCATGTTAAGTAGAAAGCTTCAGTCTAATAGGAAACGAAAGAGTCGACTGAGAGAGACTGAAGAGCTTTTAAATAGTGGTCAAATGGACAACAAATTACGTGGGGGCAACCAGTATGTACATTTATCGCGAGAGCCAGCCTCTAAGCAGAGAGCTTTTAGTGGCACCTTTGGGGTAATACATGAAGGGCTAACACTTAGAATTGAAACGACCTTGGCAACGAGAGAATCGCGGAAGCATCTGCGATAACAATATGAAAGTACACAAGCCTTTGATAATAAATACCAAATGCTATCTAGGATCCCAATACAAAGACCCCGCAAAATTCTAGCGGGCGTCATTATCTGAATAATTAGCAACGATTCAGCATTGCCGGGATAAAAGAGTTTAAGTGAAATTGCTGCAGCCCAAAAAGGGGATGCGATTTTGAGCATGATAAACTTTGTCTGCCAGGCTATCATAGAAAAAAAAACAAGAGGATAAAGTTTGAAAGTATAATCGCAAAAATATTAATACAAATAAAGATAAAATAAGCAGAGCTCAGGGTACATAAGATATAAAAAGTTAAATCAATTGTCAATATCTTAATCTGAGAAAAAGTACGCTTAGTAGGCAATAAACTACTAAGTTGGGATGAACAATAAAAAGTTTTTTAGAGTATTTAAAAACTAGTAGATAACTATGGATATGTAGAGGGAAGTGGCGCATCGCCGGACATAAACGAAACCTCTGACGAATATGAAGAAGAGTGGGTAATTTGGTTAGACAACTTTGTGCTCACTCGTAGGGTGGTGAGCAAATTCGTAGTCCAGATGAACAAAGGCACGCTCCACATTTTCCAGACGCTCGATTTTTTTCTGAAGAGTTTCTCCAATATCGTGCGCTTCTCGTAGAACCATGTCCTTAGGCAAAACAATGTCGACCTGATAGAAGGGATGGATGGATCCAAATATGCTGGAATAAGCACCTAATTTTCAGACTATACGTGTCAGAGTATCAAATGAATAAGGACTGCTAAAACCTGTTCAAGGTTTAGCTAATTATCTTTCTTGATCTATTTATCGACGTCTTCTTGACCTAGTGTTAACGTGAAAGAATGAGTTACAGCTCTAATGATGTTTCTTAGCATAAAATTACTCGTAAAAACGAGTAATCAAGTAGATATTAGATTTTTCCTTAACAGAAATTGAAAGTTTGTTGAGCTGAACTATATCTGTAGAGACCATAAGTCACAAGAACAGTCCTCATCAAAATAGACTGAATGGATAAGAATATAGAGATTTACTAAGGCTTGGCCAAAAATATGGTAGGGATCCTCAGTTTCCTAAAAAGGAGCTACATATAACTAACTGAGTAAAAGAGTTTAGTAAACTATACGAACTGGGTTTTGATGAATCATTAGAGAGACTTTCATTTCGTATGAAAGTGCATGAAGAAGAGATTTGTAGGTTGATCTAACCAGAAGAGGACGGATGAATCCCGTATTGACGTCACCGTTTGGTCTTAATACGACGTTCAGGTTGACACAGTCCACGAGAACTCCTTAATCGTTTGGGTAAAAACGGGCTGAGCCTTCATTCATCATATGATGGACATCATCAGAGCTGGAACTCATTCTTGTAAAAGTCTCACGTTAACACTAAAGCAAGAAGACTATCCGGCATTATTTTACCTCTTATATAGAATAAATTAAGCAAAATAAAATTAAAAGGCCTACATAGATGTAGAATGGTTTGACTAATTATCTTTTTTGATCTATTTATTGACGTCTTCTTGACCTAGTGCTAACGTGAGAGAATGAGCTTAAGCTCCAATTATGTCCATCATATGATGGGCAAAAGCTCAGCCCATTTTTACCTGAAACGAGGGAGGTCTCGTCATACACCTCCATATGGAATGAAATTCGACTCAACAATGTTATCTCGGAAGAATCATCGAAACCCAGTTACTCTTCGTATCTACAATGTACGTACGATTTAAGTTCTTGTCAATTGTCTTCTCGCAAAAATATAACCAAGAAAATCATACCCCGGCAAATTAATAAATTGATATTTTTTTAAATATGTATTTCTCATAATGCTGTTCCTAGGTGTTATTTACTTGGTAGACGTTTTAATCTACCAACGTAGACTAAAAAGGAACTTGATCAGGTACCCTGTGATTTGCTTAAAACAAGGCTCAATAAAACCATTAACAGACTAAATAAACTAATTAGGACCAAAACCAGGCTTAGGCATTTTATTAAGTTACAAAATAAGGCTGACGGCTTGGGAGAGGCCACGGGAAAAACAAATTGGAGGATAAATGATAAGAAGCTCTGGAACTTGGGAATTAGAATAAGATCGAGAAATTTTGCGCCTAATTAAGTCGTAGTAACCATGTTTGTAACAAACTGGGGAAGGAAAAGTTAACCAATTTATCCAGTATAACTCTAGAGGAGAGTGTAGAACATTTATTGGAGAGAAGTGAATTTTGCTTTTCAAAATGAGGTAAACCTGGAAATACTTGTTGGATTAATTAGGGCAGGAGAGATACCACAACTGTTAACACACATTTGATCACTTGTCTCTTGACGAGTTTTAGTGTGAGGCTAAGAATGGCAAAGCTCGCTGACGATGCCGACTATGATGCCGGCAAAACGTCTGGGAATGTACCACGTCCACGGTCCGACTTTGGAAGTGATCATGCATACAATGGACACTGAACCAGGTGCGTTCCTCTAAGTCTTCCTACCAATATGAACAAATTGCGAAAATAAGGTCAAACGACCTCTATACAACAAAAGGAGACTGCGACCACACAAAAGGCCACACAATCTTGGTCTTCATACCTTCGAATAACTACTTATGCTTGATTGAAAGATTGAGGGAAATAGAGGAAGTTGAGACGCCATCCTAAAAGAAGGCGACTTAACTTGTCTGCTCGGCGATGGTTCTAACTTCATTATTACTCCTCCAACATGTTAGATTGAACTCATAAACCAAACCAGACGTACCAAATTACGCAGCCCTAGTCATGACTTTCCTTGGGTGATTAAACTTTAGTGACCCTAGACTGATGGAGTATAAAAGGTGGTTTCGTAACCTGATTAACATGTTTACAAGCTTAGATCTCATTATTTCAATCATACTTGCTTACAGACTCACATTCTCGGACAGGGATTTTACTTGGGTCATTAAGCTTTGATGACCACAGCCGGAAATCAGCTTTTATTTGAACACTCCGATTTAAGATCGGTATTGCGTATACACAAACTCTAACAAAAGTAGCAGCACCAACGCGTAAGTGAATCAGCCAAACCATTTAATATTTATTTTTGCCCTTTAGTTGTCTATATACGAGGTAGGATAGAGCCGGATAGTCTTCTTGTCCTAGTGCTAACGTGAGACTTTTTAATAATGCTTTCCAGATCTGATGATGTTTATCATATGATGGACAAAAGCTTAGCTCGTTTTGCCCTAACCGAGGGAGCAGGTCTTGTGGACTGCGTCAACCTGAACGTTGTATTAAAGCCAAACGGCTGCAGCACAACGGGATTCAGCCGTCCTCTACTGGTGAGATCGACCCTCAAATCTCTTCTTCATGCACTTTCATATAAAATAAAAGTCTCCCCAACAATGTAGCAAAATAGACGAAACAAGCACCTCATATTGATAGCAAGTAGGAAGCCAGAAGCAGAATTTTGAGTCAGAGTGAAGAATACAGATATATAAGTAATTATTTGGGCACAGAGGCATATAGAAATGCACACAAACTATTGATGCGGTCAAAACGTTCATCTCGTTTTAAAAGATGAGTAGAAGAGATTTGAAAATTGCCCCACAGGATACCGAATGTCTTGCGACTGATGGATTGTCCGAAGAAGACCTCGACTTACCTTACTGCGACCACGATTAGTCGGCGCAGAGCTTTAATTCTTCATGTGGCGGACAGTGTCAGAGCCAAAAAATATCATTTATGAACAATCATCAAAGCACATTAAACCAAGAATGTTGGTTTGCTGAAATTATATTTACTTCTAATAACTATCTTTGCGATTTTAATAAAACATCCCAATAAATGTTTCGCTAATTTGTGCTTGCCCTACATACATGAAGAAGTAAATTGATATATGGAAGGGGAGCGAATATGATCACAGCTTTTCAATCAATCCAATCCAGTAGCCAGATATACTTCTGGCTTAATTTTCTACACTCATTCCTCTTATTCAGGATATTCTTTCTTGTTAATTTCAATAGGCTCCCGGCAAAACGTTAAATTTTATACCATTCTAGCTTGTACACTGTAGTGATCATAGGTTTAGCCACCTTCGATTTCTGAACCCATAAGCCTCCGTATTTAGTTTTGTGATCTGATTACCTCTTATCGCATTCTTATAGCGAAATAGGGCGAATGCATTTCATATATAATCATCCAGACATCTTACAGATAGTTTCGGAACTAGGAGTAATTCTTGAAAAAGCCGGACCTCTAAGTGAGCCCTGTAGTTATTAGCTAAAGCTGAGGACAAACGAGATCACATAGCTAAACCTCTACTTTGCTCATATAATTTACTAATAAAGGTAAAATAGGTAGTATTCATTATTAAGTTCGCCAATCTCACAATTTACTCCTTGCTTTCCTTACTTCATAATATAATTTCTCAGTTTTGGTCTAAAGCTAGTATTAATGCCCGTATGGCCCCAATAATCGGTATATTCGTGTACATTGTTATTAAACCAAAGCTTACAAACATATCTTCCTGTTCTACTATTTGTTGATCCATTAAGTTAATAAAATTCTAAGAATTCTTTATTAAAAATTTCCCAAAATCTAAGCTTTGGGTTAGTTGACCACAAATAAATCGTGATGCTTTATGCATCACACAACTCTTACTACTCACAATAAGGGCACATAAACTAAGCCATCGCAAGTCGGATTGATTACAGCTTTGTGCAAATAAGCAACGAAAGAGTAGAGGCCCTTGAAATTGGAATTTAAAGCAATATTTTTACTTAATATCTATCATATTGACATACACGGTCATTCCAGCAACGGATAGAACGGAGGGGCAATTTTTCTTAAAATGGCATCTATCAGAGAAATGAAAGACTGGTTCAAAGAAGCCCTGACTAGAAGGTTTCCTTCCGTTGGACTGGTGCTTATAGTTTAAAAGATCAAGGTACCATACGACCGACAAAGCACGGAAAGTTCTCTTCCTACAACTCGAGTAATGTTCACCTATTCTCACTTAGTAACTAGAGGAAAAGGAACTAGAAGGCTAGCATCTTGTCTTCGATAACGTATTCTAGATTGGCTGCTGCTTTGAAGAGATAAATAGATGAAGAGTAAAATCAAAACGTCATTGAAAAGAGCCAGTAATTAAGTATTATTTACATGCCTTCCCAAGTAGTAGGTCGGAACGTGTTGGGACAAGTTAGCCCAAGTTATGCTTCTATAGAGAACATAAGCTGGGCTTGACTGAAACTTTGGGAGATTAAGGCGCAACACGACTGATCTTTCTCCATTTTCTTTGTGCCTTTTTTGCATTGGTTCTAACATTAAACCAACTAATTGACATAAGGGCAACATTAGATGGATAAGAAGCCTCTAAACGTATCATAAATTCATTCAATCTCAACAATTCGCATAACAAGGCTGAGTTAATACTTTTCAGCAGTAGTTGGTGATGGCAATAAACAGATTTTTTATATAAGTTTAAATTATACTTGGATTCGATTTAAAAAGATATGCCATGCCACTTTAATCCTATTTCTTATTTCATTAGAGCTCCTATAATCGAGTTAAAGCATTGATCTAGATAAGAGACCCCAAGTTAATTAGCAATATGCTAAGTCGTCCAGCAGGCTACATAATAGATATTACTTATTGCATCCCTCAACTTATAGATTTGGAGACTTGTATTCAAATAATTATATGGCTTAATGATAAACAAACCAGTTATTAATTAATGCTCACAGACCTGAGTTCTGATTCCTATGATCCTATGTGAGAATGCACATTTGCTTCATATGTGAAATTCAGCTAGAAATTACAACATTTTGTATTGCAAAGTATCCTCAAATATATTATCAAATTTACATAGAGTAAATCTTCCTGTATAACCTTTGTACCTACCTCGACAAGGAAGTTTTCACCAAAGTAGAAAGCTCTCACAGTATCCAGGCGCTCAATAGCTGGATGATGGTTGAGACATACGAAGGAAATCTTCTGAATAAAAGAAGGCTCTGCCCGATACCCTGAGAGATGGCGAATATGGACTTGGCGAAGGAGTTCAAGTGAGGTTTTAGACAGCAGACAAAAAGAGGCAAGATTATAATCATTAAGCCAAATATTCTGAAGATTTATAAAGACCTAAATGCGCCTACGGGACCAAAGGGTTTCTACGATTAAAGGCCAGGAGGATGTCCAAGATTTTAACAATCTAGCCAAAAGGCAACGCGGTAGAAGTATGAGGATTATGGATCAATGAGATAATTATATAAAAAGATAGATAAAGCAAAAGCCATAGTGTTAAGATCTAGTCAAGGCAAAATAGGAGATCTAAAAGTGCAAGCAATGACATAAAAAACAATATGAGGGATAATGGGGTTAGTTATTGAAGATTTTAGAGAGAACAAGGGGTATAAGGTAGAGGGATGGTCTGACTCAAAAGGGTGCAATAAGTATACTAAGAATGGCCCCTCAAATTTACAAGCCATTTATATGCCTTATAAAGGCCTTCAAGGTCGGCTCAACAGCTAGGATAAGAGTAAATAACTGGTCGGATCTTTTCACGATGTCATTGCAATTCACCTAGTCTAGAACGCATCAGTATCTCCTGTGGTAATTGAATCCGAGTAGTATAGCGCATAGGTTAGAGGTCATGAGCCAAAGGCGCAAGTGGGTAGACGCGAATTGTAATGTAAATCAGGCCTTTCCCAGTTATTTGCTGCTCCATCCTTAATTTCTTTTAAAAAGGCAGGTAGAATAAATTCGTAAATATGAATCACCGGATACAGATGAGGGATCTTTGCTCTTGTGAATGTTGATTTGTACAAAGACCTCGAATAATTGTTCTGCGACCTCAATTAATTAGGGCTGAGATTTCATCCCTCATGTGATGAAGATTATCGGAGCCATCATCACATCAAAAATCACTAAACCAAGAAAATTTGCCTGCTGAAATTATTACTTGCTATAACTACGTTTGCGAGCTTAGCGAAACATCCCAATATTTGATTAGCAAATTTGTGCTTGCCCTATATACATGAAGACGAATGAAGTTGATGCGTGAAAAGGGAATGGATGTGATCACAGCTATCCACTATGCAACTAAACTAGCCTATGATCCTACAATACTGGAGCTTACTTAGGGTTCATTGATACACGTGCATTGTGTGCAAATAATACTCATGAGTTGGTTGCAATTTCGAGTCAGAACCAGGCTGATCAAGACTTCTCCTACTCGATGTCTCTTCCTTATCCTCTCTTTCTATCTCTATTTATCTCTCCCGAATTCTTTTCAGTAGACAGAGATAATTCTGCTTAATTTTATACACCCGTTCCTCTTATTCAAGATCTCCTTTATTTCATCAAGTTCAATAGAATCTGCAAACCTATTTTTCGTTTGTAAGTAGGGTTTCGAGAATATCAGAAAATCAGATGTATGAGATGTATGGAAAGATTCCGCTACCAGTCCTTCGTCACCTTAAACGAAATAGGCGAGCACATCCTATACATCTGATTTACTGGTAGTCTCGAAACCCTACTTATGAACAAAAAATAAATAATGTAGTCGATTGCTGTAGAAAATACAAAATGCTTGCACGACAGTCCCACCATAGAATGTAATATCGTAAAATGCCTGGCCTTCCTAAAAATTTACATCTACCCTGTGGCTCAAAAGCACTTCTGGCAATGTGGCGTAGTGGTTAACGTGTCGAGGCTATACGCTGCACTGTAATTGTTCGAGTCCCGCTGGAGTGCTGATGAGACCCAGGCGAGTTCGAAAGTAGTCTACACTTGCTTGGATGAGAATACCTTTTGAGAAAGCAAGACTAAGTGAATTTCAATGGAAACGTAAGGTATACTCATATCATTGCGGGAAAATTTGACTACTAGTCCTTAATATTTCGTATTTTGTCATTTCAACCGATCACGTTACCTATATTCATAATCAGTAAGTTTAGATATTAAGCGATCTTATTCAAGAATAGCTGACGGTATCGAGGACCTAGTCAGTATGAGTAAAGGTTATATAAATGAATGTAATGACAAAGAGAAGTTTGCTTATTTTTCGTAGGTAAGTAGAGTTTCAAGGCTACCACTAAATCAGTAATATGAGATGTATTCACCCTATTTCGTTTAAGGTGCTCAAGGAATTGTAGTAGAATTTTCACACAATGATATAAGTAGAGCTGAAGTCTCCACTCTGGATGAGAAAAACTTTTGGGAAAAGGCCTGACCTTCCTCGGAATTCACATCTGCCCTCTAACCAAAGGGTACTCGTGACAATGTGGCCGAGTGGTTAACGTGTCAAGCCCACATTCTGCACTGTCACTGTTAGACTCCCGCTAGGAGTGTTGATAATACCTATGCGAGGTCGAAACTGCAGTCCACCCTGGACGAGAACAACTTTTTGGAAAGCAAGGCTATGTGAAATTCAATGGAAACCTTAGCTCTACTCATATCAGTGGGAAAATTCTACTACCATTCTTTTATCACCTTGAACAAAATAGAGTGAATACATCTCAGAAGTTTCCTTAATTTATATTTGCACCATAAAATATGATTTGGAAGAGGCCTCGCTTGTCACGAAATTCTTGCCTGCCCTCTTGCCCAACGGAGCCATATGATGTCTAGTCTTGGGCCCCAAACGATTTTCACATTTGGGCTAGAAATAGATAAAACGAAATGTACAATCTTATGGTGTCATAGTATCATAGAGTAAGAATTTGAACAACATAATCTCTATAGCTGGTTTGCTCATTCTTTTGCATAAGTCCTATATTGGAATACAACGATAACAATGACAAAGGATGAAGTTCGACATATATTGTTCGAATAATAATAATTCAAAAAAACTAGATTAAATTAATTTCTTCGAGACTACCAGTAAATTAGATAAATGAGTTATAATCACCTTATTTGGTTTAAGATGATGAAGGACTGGTAGTTGATTTTTCCCACAATGATTTGAGTAGAGTAGACGTTTAAGTTGAAAATCACAGAGCCCCGCTTTCCTAAAAGGTGTTATCATCCAGGGTGGAATGCAGTTTAGACCTCGCATAGGTCTCATCAACATCCCAAGGGGGAGTCGAACTTTTGACAGTGCAGCGTATATGTTCGACACGTTAACAACTACGCCAAATTGCCACATGTGCAATTGGGACACAGGGAAGAAGTGAATTTCAAATAATGATAGTCATTTTCCATATCACATTCTGTGTTGGGATTGATAATGAAGCGAACTTATATTTGCTATAGAAATCGACGACATTACTTTTTTCCGTAAGTGAGTAGGTTTTCGAAACTACCAATATATGAGATATATTCATCCTATTTCGTTTAAGTTGATGAAGGAGTGGTAGTTGATTTTTCCCACAATTTTATGGATAGGGCTGATGTATCCATCGAAAACCAACTCACGAAAAAGGTAATGTCGTCGATTGCAAAAGCAAATATAAGTTTGCGCCAACGACAATTCCAACGCAGAATGTGAAATTCAGTGAAACGTCAACTCTACTCATATCATTGTGGAAAAAATCAAATACCAGTCCTTCATTACCTTAAATGATATGGGGGAAATACAACTCTTAGAAGATTAAAGTAAGTTTACGCAGAGAAAGAACACGAAGATCAAACCAGAGACAACACCCTCCTTGCCTTTATAGCTACGATCAAAATATTTTTCATCCTACGAAAATAATCAAAAATAAGATATAATAAAACTCAATTATTAATCAACTTTAATAAAAATAAAAATGGATCGACACTTTCATGGGTTGTAAAAATTAAGAATACTTTAAGTAAATGTGTTCTTGGTTGTCGCTATGACTCAACAGATGGATTAGATTTGCGCTAATTGGCATTAAGGTTAAGTGAACCAATAGTGGTAGTTTTAAAGTCACTGCAGCTCATGGGGAAGGCTCGCATTTAATCTGGTCTGTATCACCTTGATGATAAAGAATAAGATAAGACTTCAACTCATTAAAGCGAATAAAAAAACTTTGGGAAGCTTAGCGTTGTTAGACTTTGTTTTCGCAACTTAGTCATATTGACAAGAAGATTAAGGGGAACGCAACATGTCTAGACTCCGTCCAGTCAGACCATGGACTAGGCACATTTCCAGACGTTTCGCCGGCATCATCAGTGAGCCAGCCAGTTTCACAACCAGACGAAAACTGGTCAGAAATAAAAATGAAGTCAATCATTTAATCATATATAGAAAAACTGGGTTTAGAAGAATTCGTTAATGAAATATTGTGGCATGACTCTCCATTTCAGAGGGAAAGTCGGTTGGAAAGAATTATAGATGTGGTCTCACAGGAAACCGAAGGAGGATTGTCACGCAAGGAAGACTGTTCAATTGTACGAAGAAATCATCGGCTCACCGTCGTGCGACCCCGATGAAACTGTGATAATCTTTCGTTTGTACTGTGACAGGCATCATCAGAGTAGGTATCCATACATTAGGAAATAGAGCAAAAATATACTAAACCAAGAGAAAAGGTGGCCTGCTGCAGCCCTAGTCGCCTTTAACACCTAACATCGGGACCATAATGAGGTCTACCCTGATTTGGTTGGCTACTTCAATCGTAATCTACATGTTTGCAAATAAGCGAAGTCAACTTCCCGAACCTGAAATGCAATCGGTGGCAGCTGTTTCATCACACACAAAAATAAGCGTACGATTGCCTAATGCTGATTCCTGTTTGGGATTTTGCTAATGTCTGTTGTATGTATGTAATGCTCATATCATGGGAAGTGTGCCAGCCCTAGCTAGACTCGAGGCTAATCCAGCCACTTCTCTTGCTCAGAGGTTCTTCATGCACCCTTTTTCTCTCCCTTTCCTTACGTCTATCCAACATTCACAAAAAGTTCCTACTTAATTTCTACACTCGTTCCTCCTACCTAGAACTTAGTCTGATTATTAATTTATATAGACTCCCTAATCTTACGCTATGACGTGAAGTCCCCGTAACCCGCAAAATGATGTGTTTTCGATCTGTCTACGGTATGTCATTTACTGGCCATGTGTTCAGCGAGCTGAACAATTCTACCCACCTCCTGATTTTGCCTTCCTGTCAGCTTGCGAGAAAGATGGGTGAAGTAGTGAGGAAATGGAACATAAAAACGATGTATAAATATAAATTAACGCTTTCTTCGGTTGTTCCTTCGTTTAGAGAATATTTAGACCCTCTTTCTAGATCAGGTTGTTACAAGGTTTTGTGCTCATGTGGTAGGGTATGTGTGGGGGAGACCTGCCGACTCATTCACAAAAGACTATGCGAACAGAAAACCGCTTGCAAAGGTCTGTGGGTCCAAAAATCTGAGCTCAATGGACTGGTCCAAAACACGTTTTGAGGGTTACGGGGATTTAACGACTATAGAAATTAACGAAACAGACAACGTCCTGAATAGGAGGAACTAGTGCAGAAAATTAAGTGAGAATATGTCGTGGATGTTAGATAGACTTAAGCAAATGGAGAGAGAGGAGTGCAGGAAGAGCCCATGAGCAAGAGAAGGGGACTGGATTAGCCTTGAGTCTAGCTAGGACTATCCCACTTCCCATGACTTGAGCATTACGTACACACAATAGACAATAACACAAGCCCAAACATGATTCAGTATTAAGCGATCGTACGCTTGTTTTTTTGTGTGCGATGAAACAGCTGCAACCGAGAAGTTAACTTCAATTATTTGCAAGCACGTAGAGTAAGGCCAACCAAAACAGGAGAGGCCTCATTAAGATCGCGATATTAAGCGTATAAAAAGCGACTAGAATTACAGCTGGCTACCTTCTCTTGGTTTAGTATATCTTTGCTCTATTTGGTGGAAGCTTGCTCAGATGATGTCTGTCACAGTACAGACGAAGGCTTATCACACTTTCATCGGGGTCACAGAACGGTGAGCCGAGGATTTTTTCGCACAATTCAGCAGTCTTCCTTATGCAACAACCCTCATTCGGTTTCGGGTGAGGCCAAATCAAAGACTCCTTCCAACTAACTTTCCCTTTGAAATAGAAAGTCATGCAACAATCATTTGAACAATTGTCTCTCTGCTGACTTCCTCACATCCATCCATGTGCTGGGAGTTTTAATCTGATTCTGCCCTATTAGTCCACCATCCTTTTCACTTAGGTCCGATCAGAGTTTGACTCATGCCTGTAGGATCTGTCTCTTATCTTCCTGATTCAAGGATTTCACTTGATCACTGCCATCATATCTGTACTACTAGAGACCTTATTTTCAGCATTCTGCCTCAAGCTTTTGATAACACGCAAACCCTCGCCTCCTTGAGCATGACTTTAAAGTCTGGATTCTCAAGTAGAATTAGAACCTAACTTGGCGCTGCAGATTCCCTTATCAAGATAAGACATGCGCACCCACTAAATCTGATGATCAAGCCTTTAATTCATGGACCACATCTCTGATCAAACTTATCTAGTAATATCCAAATACCGATGGTCTCGCTCTTCTAGCATTGGTACTCCCTTTGACTTCCATATGCCCTCGTCTATTGTGTTCCGAACCCTAAATCTGATAGTTCTACTTGAGTTGAATAGGCTCAAAAGGGTACACCC
>CAAALY010000087.1:0-13173 GCA_900617795.1 Protopolystoma xenopodis
TGACGTTGTATAATAACTAGCCATATTTTATAAGGTTACTCTTATCTTAGCAATCTTTCAAAAGTTATTGATGAAAACTAAACCTCGGAGTAAATAGGAATGATATATTAATCTAGCTTAAAATGCAATTAAAATATAATTTATATATGACATGAATTGATAATTTATTCTAACTATTAAATATTTCCGACTTATTGAAAGAAATTAAGCAAAAATTATGATTAGGCTTTTGAAAATCTATTAAAATCAATAATATTTGAAATATTAAGCAAATAATTTAGGATTAATTAAATTTGTATGTTATTTACATCGTAGGAGAACAAAGTATTTGGCCTTCAAATTAAACGAAACTCATAATATCCTACATTTCCAAGTTTGGCCAAGAGTTTATTTTTGTATTACCCCTTAATGCCACCAACTTTATGGGAAAAGAATTAACTTTCGGAGACACACAAATGATAAATTTTTTAATCAAAATGGATATTATTACGTCGGTAAGGCACAACAAAATTTCGAATTCTTTAGCTACAAAAATCTGGGAATGGTCTGAACAATACACCATAATGCTATATAAAATTTAATAGCTCTAATACGTAAAAATAATTCTTTTTAAATACTCCATAACTCCTGACTTCCTATGACTATATGCCTTTCAGATGACTTCTACATAAAATTTACCCTCACCCTTCACTCTCTTAACACGTTTATTTTAGTTAAATTTGTTCTAAAATGACACGCTCTTTTCATCTGAAGCAAGACTTCTCCAACTTTTTTACAAACGAAGCTTACGCTTCGTACAAATTATTCACTTTAAATGAAAATATTCCAAGGAGAGGAATCCTAACATTCGCTTATTTACCAGTAAAATTAGACTTTTTTTTGAAGAGGATTCTTATCTAAAAACCGTATTTTTGTGCATCAAATAGAGGTCATAAAATGATTTATCAAGCATCCATTTTAACGCCTGTTCATGTTAAACTCATGTTTACAAGATATTCCTGCGTAATTGCTTTTATAGGTAAGTAATTATTTATAGGCATAATTTAAATGCAAGTTTAAGACTATAGCAACTTTTTGCCATTTATATCACATTGTTCTCTTATTTTGTCATTCTCAATTCTTCTTTTGGATACATGTCTCTCTTCGATAATGTCTCTCTTTGCTTCAATTATTGCCTACAAATCCGAACGCAAAAAATACTTTGAACAATAGAGTTGCCAAATTGTACTTGGTTGGATGATTAAGTTCCATCTGTTGCCATGCATCACATAGTTATAAGTAAATGATGCTCAGATTGTGAGGATTCATGACGTTAAGCAACTTTATTTTTACCATCTGACGTATATAGCAATGAAATAGTCCATTTTGGGATAAGATAAAATTACATAATTTTCTCATCTGTTTCTAAATTGTTGCAAGGCATATCAAGCCATGCTTCTAAGCATATGGTAAGAGTAAGCCTTTTGTTATTTTCTGGTAGTTTGACTGCCAATCAGCTATGTAATAGTGAGCGAAAGAATGCTTCTGAATATAACTTGAAGGAATTTTATTGCCTGATACTATTAGGCGGTCTAATTATATGTATTAGGGCCGAGTACTTGAAAATTATGTCATTAAGTTGCCATACCCAAAGTATCAGGCGCTAAATAAAATGTACTAATAGAAAGATTTTGAGGAATAAAGCTTAACTAGACTTTGGCTTCCTTCCATTGTGTAATACTTGGTCCAGTGATAAAACGTTATCCTTGATTAAATTTCAAATATTCTACTTCTGTTCCGCGGATAAATAATATCGCTAGCAAACAATGCCAAGATACCAAATAATCATATTGTGTATAGTTTTATAGTAAAATAACATCATTTTGGATATTGCTTTTGCGGGTAGCATAGTTTATTGACTGATATTTCTCAGTTAAGAAGAATTTCGTATATTCCACTATCGTTACATGACAATTTTTTCATGTGTGGAAGTAAATTAGATTGTAAATCTAAGCGTTCTGATACTAAAATCTGTAATTGTATTATGATGATCATAACTGGAGACGCTAACATAGTTTAAAGCCGTGAAGTTCACATACGACCCAGAATTTTGCCCCAAATTAAGAGCAAAAGCCCTTAACATTACAAGATAAACGAAATAAAATATAAGCGAGCGAGTTTTCCTACTTTCCTGCCCGTGTTCACAAGCAAGGCGAATTTTTCAAAATCGAAAAAAATTCATTGTAAGATTCAAGAAAAAAAATCTAGAGAATAGGCATTTAGTCAATCATATGGTATAAATTATTTTGGATCACTTCTGACATCTGATAAAATATAGAATAGTAATACTCTTATCGAAGATTGGGGTATTCCGTATTAATCGTTTTTGAAGAAGATCATTTCCATCGCCATAATAAATGAATTTAACTAACATGCTTTATAAACTTACCTAAATTTGTTCCGCTCGAAGCTTAACTAAGAGTTAAATATGAGCGGTTAAAAAAACGAATACTCTTTTAATGAAATATTATATCTCGTTCATCTGCAGTTTCCATGTTTTAGCATATTCTAAATACAAAACGTTGGTTATTAGTATGGGGATTTTCCCAAGGTAATGATAATTCTTGAATTATAACTAAATGGCTCAAAGTGAAATAAGGACTGATAGTGGAATTTTATCTCAATTTGATGAATAGCCTACAAGCTGGCAATGGCTAACTAAGTTTAACCGACAATCCCACCTCAGAATGTGATATGAAAGCAATGCTCGGCTCTCCTTGAAATTCATATCTGTTCTGTGACCCAATGGCACTCCTGGAAGTATGGTGAATTAGTTAACGTTTTTTTATTATACACTGCATTATCATGGCTAGAGTACCGTTAGGGGTGTTAAGGAGATCTAGGTGAGGTCGTAAATGTTGTACAAATTGGATCATAATACCTTTTAGGAAGGTAAGATTATGTGAAATTGAAAAGCAACGAAATGTTTACTCATAGCACTGTGGGAAAATTAGTCTACAAGTTTCCTTATCACCTTAAACGAAAAAGGATTAATACATCTCCTGAATACTAGTTTACTTTATCAACGACTCCACTATAAAGTGTTATTTGGTGGAGCAAGGGTCTGACTTGATTCAAAAGTCACATTAACTTCTTGTTCTAATGACAACTGTGGCTTTATAGTAGAATAAAGGCTCGCCTTTTTGATATGCACGACTTAGTTTTGTATATCATTAGTAGTCCAAATGAGCTAGCATATGAGATCCACACTGTGTGAGAAAGAATTTTGAAAGATAAGGCAGCGTGAGTCCCAATGTCATCGTGGGGTCTTCTCATAGAATGGTGTAAAAGTTTGCTATACTTCCTTAAATCGAATTTAGTGACCTAGTGTAAATAACTTTTATTAGTCATTCATTTAGTTCAAAATCTATGAAAAAAGATTCCCAGATTTTATAATTCGAAGTTTAAAAAAGATTTACTCGAAGCCCCAATAATAGCATGAGAATCATAATTTAGCTGTGCTCAATCGGCATTGGTTTAAATCCGATGAATCCAAACTAAGCTTTGCTTGTTAGCGTATAGAGAGAACTTTCACATAATCTTTATTCATAGTGATCTCAGTCTTAGCTACACATTTTCAGAACGAGTACGAGCCTCCTAGCATACTAGATGACTTCGCTACCTATTCAAATCTACTTTAGTGTGCTTATGCTAAAAAGCTATGGAAATATCCAGATGTTTCAGTTATTCAACTACTTTAACTAGAAATCCTTTGTTTATTGCCTCTACGTTAATTGCCTAGTACTTAGTTTCACATAAGTTGATTGAATCCCATCTAGGTGTTTAGTGCACAATTCCCAGGTTGACTACTAGAGATCTATCTAATCTCCATATTGATCAAGCCTTTGTGTTTAAAACAAATTTCTTTATACTGGTTAGCGTAGAAGGAAAAATTCTTATTCCACTTCCTAAGAATGCGTCCGTGTCTCGCAACATTTAGCCTTTATTTAATCTCAGCTGGCTCATTTTATATTAAAAAAAAGAATTCCAATATTCTGCATAGTGCATCGGTGTTCTGGTTAGATAGAAGTGAATTCTGCACTCCTGAGTCTTTGTATGTCCTAAAACTTCTTCAAAACACCGCTAAAAAGAATAAAGTCAAAAGAAAAAAGAGGCAGGAAGGTACTTTATTATACTAGTCTTGAAGTAAAGTTATTACTCACTTCTTCTTCACTACCTCGAACATAATTTTTGAGAGCGGTTAGAATGGATATTTCATGTTAACCAAGCTATCATACGTTCCGTTAAGTCCAGAATTAGTGTTCCTTTGCAATAATGTAACTTATTAATAACTTTGTTGGGGAGACTTTCAGTTCGCATGAAAGTGAATGAAGAAGATATTCGTTGGTCGATCTCACCGGATAAGGGCGGATGAATCTCGTTGTACTGCAGTCGTTTAGATTTTATACAATATTCATTTTGACGCAGTCCACAAGACTTCCTCCCTCGATTCGGGTGAAAACGTGCTGAGCTTTCGTCCATCATTCGATGGCATCATCAGAGCTGGGCGTCATTCTTGTAAGAGTCTCACTCGGCCAAGAACACTATCCAACTTTATCTTATCTCATATATAGACTCAATTAAGTCAAAAGAAAATTAAAAACCTAGATAGAGCGATATGGAGTGGCTTGGCTAATTAACTTTCTTATTGGTCCTGTTACCTTTGCTCGAGCAGATGTGTGTTTATATGTATGTGTGTGTTAGTGTCTATATGCAATGACGGTCCTAAATCAGAATTGTCAAAAGGTTAACCACAGACTCTGATCATCAAGGGCGAATGGTATAACCGAAAGCCTTGACTGAGACTGCGTAATTCCATAAACAAATATGGCTGAGATAATGAGATATGAGCTTGCAAGTAGGAAAGTCAAGTTATGAAACCACTTATCTTAACCTCTCAGTCTAGGCTAATTAACGTTTAACCCCAAAGGAAATGTATGTCTAAGGCTGCGTCATCTGGCAACATTAGTTTGCTTGATGAGTTTACTTTAACATGTTTACAAGCATTTTTGTGTTCTCCCAATCTTTGTTGAATAGGTCGGCATGTCTCACCAAGATAGAATCGACTACATGAGCAAACAATCTTGTAGCAGCCGGATCTCGATAATGGGTCATATTTCTCTCTAAAAGATGGCATAATTAACGAAAGTGTGAGGGTTTCTTTGAACACTGTTTTTATGCCACACTGCTATCCTTACTGTTTCTGGATGTTCACATCATTAGAGAAGAGATTTGTATATAAAGCCAACATATATTGGCGCTTAATTTAGTTTAATTTTCAATCATAGTTATAAGATTAAGGTTGGCATTTTGAAGTCAATGATTCTTAGAAGTATGAGGCTGGCAGATAGTAAACAATTTACTAAAGAGTTACAACGGTTGACAAATATATTCCTCGAAAATAAGTATCCGTTGGGCCTTATTAAGAATAATATCTCTCTACTGAGGAATAAATTTTTAAACGGAGACCATTTAGTCAAAGATACACAGACTGAGACTTTTACATGTCCTAATTTTACATTCATGCTCTCTCTCAAAAAAGATAGACAAATTAGTAAAATATGGAAGCATACAAACAGTGTTTAAAGAAACCCTCATACTTTATTATGTTATGCCATCATTTAGAGAGAAATATGACCCATTATCGAGATCTGGTTGCTACAAGATTGTTTGCTCATGTGATCGATATTATGTTGGTGAGACATGCCGACCTATCTGACAAAGATTAGAAGAATACAAAAGTGCTTGTAAAAGTAGCTGGGTTCACTGTCAGAAGAAGCCGAACACATAGAAGAAACTGGACATGGTCTCAAACCAGTAGGTTTGTTGATTATGATATCTCTATGGTTAAAAGAAAGATAAGAGAGGCTATTGAAATTAATAGTTTAGGAGATACGTTGAATGTGAGGAACGATGGAAGAAAGTTGAGTAGCAACTACTTATGCTTGATTGATAGATTGAAAGAGAGTGAGGGTGTCGAGCCGCCGTCAAAAAGAAGGCGACTCAATTTGTCTGCTTAGTGATGGTTCTAGCTTCATTCCCACGCGTCCAATATGTTAGAGTAAACTCAGCAAACAAACTAATGTTGCCAGATGACGCAGCCCCAGTCTTACAGTTTCTTGGGGGTTAAACATTAATGAGCCTAGACTGAGAGGTTAGGACAAAGTTAGATGCTTACAAGCTTGCATCTCATTATATCAACCATACTTGCTTATGAAATTATGCAGTCTCGGTCAAGGTTTTATGTTAAATTATTAGTCCTTTATGATCAGAGTCTGACATTAACCATTTGACAACTCGGATTTAAGACCGGTATTACGTATAGACGCTAACACACACACACACTTGAGCAAAAGTAACAGCACCAATATGAAAGATGATTAGCCAAACCACTCCATATCAATATATCAAGGTTTTTAATTTTTTGTAAGGTAAAGCTGGATAGTGTTCTTGGCCGAGTGTTAACGTGATACTCTTAAAAGAATTACGCCCAGCTCTGATGATTTCCATCATATGATGGACGAAAGCTTAGCACGTTTTCACCAGAAACGAGGGAGGAAGTCTTGTGGACTGCGTTAAAATGAATATTGTATAAAAGCCAAAAGGCTGCAATACAACGAGATTCATCCGTCCTCATCTGGTGAGATCGACCAACGAATCTCTTCTTCATGCACTTTCAGACAAAATGAAAGTCCCCCAAACAATGTTATCTCAGGAGATTCATCGAAACACAGTATCTCTTCATATCTATAATTATTAACTTATGTAGGGATTTCCGCAGGTAACTTACTGTTATGCAGCCTAGCATCCGTTCTCAATAATTGTAGTATATCAAATAAAAACTTTACCTTAATGTATTACATCATATACACTCTTATTATTCTACCATACTTAGAGAATATATTATTTTGCAGGCACGCATGTTCAAGCTTCCTACATGAATCTCCCTTAATAGTAGCCACGAGCTTTACGATAGTAGGAAATTATCTTAGCCCACTTTTCCTCGGAATCAAATGGTTTCATCTATCCTCTTCTAAGAACTAAAACATCCTTTTAGGCTATCTTTGCTAATTTTATGAAGGATGGAGTAGGATTGTGCCTCTCACAGGTTCACAAAATTTGCTGAAACATGTCAACCTCTATAAAAGCCAAATTCGTCCTCTTGGATTTAAGGCAAATCAACTAAATCTACCTCAAGTCTGCTCATAAGGATGGCAATCAAGAGGCGGTTGAACTTTGGGCCATAATTTAGGTGTATTTGTGGAATAATCACAGAGATGCGTGTAGATATCAGAACTTCGTCAAATATACTTTAACTCAGCAATATGCTAACTTTACTCAAAGATGTTCTTAGGTACTTATGAGATAAACATACATTTTCTCAATCAGCTTATTTGAATATATACCAAAAATGCGTAATAAATTAAAGGATTTCAGAATCCTAAAATTTTTTTAACCCTGCCGAACATTGGCTTTATAGCTGTTCATTTTATTTATTTGCTATCAACTTGGCAATTATTCTTAATTCATCGGATACTCTACGCTTGTGGCTTTTTGAGTAAAATGATTAGCGTGGCCTGACTTGCTTCCATCTGCTTCCCATATTGTTTTTCGCTATGACATTTGGGGAGTTACAAACAGGCAACAATAAAAAAAAGCAAAGTTTGGAGATTATAAACTATGTGCATATGACACAGTTCGAGATAAGGATGGATAATTCTTAAGGCATTTTGCAATCTGTTCTCATGATTATAAAGTCACGTTTTAACTAATTCCTCATACATCAGCAAATACGCTTTTTTTTACAGAAATCCGAGTTAACTTAAATAACCCGAAACAAATGACTTCCATAGGGCTCCTAAAACAAATTTTTACTCTGCAAATGTTATGTTATTTTATAAAAATTATTCTGGTTATTCGATTTAAATTTGTGGCAAAAGCCAAAATTATGTACATATTAACTCATCATTTGCGAGACACTTAAATTCTACTGACAAAAAAGAATTATGCAATTACTAAGCATTCTTTAAACCATAAAAATATGGCAATTTGTGTAAATTACTAGGATGCCCGAAGTTACATTAATGATGGGAATTTTAATAATTTTTAGATGAAGTTAGTTTGTAAAATTCATAGCAGTCAGAGATAAATACATTTTTAGCCCTTAATAGCATAGGCTGCACCGCATTTGAAGCCTAAACCCACAAACTTGTCTGACAATCGTAGTTTGATGAGGATCATTGGCACTCAGAGGCAATATCTACTTAAGTACTGAGGTAGATATAATTATGAAATTCCAAAGTAACGCCAGTAGACTAGGCAAACCTTTGGCGTTCCTTCTTGAAATCTAATCTTGTGTAACTAACTGTATACTTTGGACCTGATTTTGATTGTATCTAATTATTATAGAATACCCAAATTTTTACTGAAATAAAAAATAAAATAATTGTATCTGTATAACAAATTATGTCTTATAGAGAATTTTAAGCGATAAGGATTAAGCATAATGATAAAATTGATAATTTGATTATAGGCAGTAAGTATCAAGTAAAATTAAGGGCAGAAGTTATAAAGTAAATTACAGTAGTAAGCCCTTTAAAGAATTTGGGCAATGCATAGTTAGAAATTAAGCATAATTTGGGGAAAATAATGACTGAAACTTAAGCCTTAGCGATTACTTTTAAAAAAAAAACTAGCAGTTTCAACGAGTACCTTCACAGGTACAAAATAAAGGGAGTAGGTTGGATATAAGAATAATAAAAACAAGAAATAAATATATAATGTTGTTAAGTGCAGACTAAGAAGGAGAAGTTGCACATATGTAAATGGTAAATTATGTTTAAAAGATTCGAAATGCTTTAAATCATATTGAATCATAAAGGATCATAATCAACAGACATTGATAAATCCTGAGAGTTAGATAAAAAAGTTTCCTGCATAGTGTTTGACAAAAGATAAAATGTAAAAAGGAAAGTAGACATAATTTTTTAATGAATATGGCCTGCTCAAAATAGCTAAACGCTTCCTATTTAAGGTAATTATGAATAACAAGGGTTGCATAATGGATTAAACTTAAAGATTAGTGTCGCGAATTAAAGCAGGAATTCGTATGAATGAGGTAAATTAGTAAATGAGCAGACGATAGAAAATGGGGATCTGCCTTTAGGCTTTGATGCAGTGTCGAGGTACACTAAAATTCCAGTAAGTGAAGCGAAAAAGGATCGATTATTACTTTTATACCAATACCTAGGGATCTAAATAAATAAGAAATTATATAAGTAATCAATTATTACAGTGATAAAGAATGTAATTGATTCGTAAGTTCGCTCCCCCAGATGCTATGGAGGGATTGCCTTAGAGCTGTGTTGGTAGTTTTGTGCGAATATGTGCTCGGTTTACCGCTCTTGGAACCCGATGAATCCTTGCTGAGCTTTCGTCCGTCATGTCAGAGCAGGACGTCATACTTAACGATAATTCACCAAAAACACGAGAACAAGAAATGTAGCTGGCTTCAAACCTACCTACTTCTTATAGTCCAATTTTGGTCCACTTAGGCGTATCATACTTTGAGATATGAAGAGAAGCTGGGTTTAGAAGAATTCCATAATAGATTGATATTGGCGTACCCTTCATTTCGTGTGAGAAGGTGGTATCCGATGAGGCCAGTCTACTAATCTCTTCGATCCGTATTCTTAGACGCAAGGAAAGGTACGAAAATATCATATTTTGTTTGGACATCACATGTTTTGCCTAAATTTTTGCTCAAAAGTTAAGTTAATTGGCTGCAGATGAAGCGTGAAACGGGTGCAATTGTGACCGAATAGCTGCATCTCCCCATAAAGCACTTATGTAATTGATCCTTCAATATTACGGTATGTGATTGCGTTCGATTGCATGCGTGTTGCGTGAATTAATTCCATTTGAAAGGAGTGCTATATGAGAGACAAAGCCAGATTCTGGCCTAAACAAGCCTCCTCTTCTTGCTCGGTTGTGCTTCTAGTTCGCCCCACCTCTCTCTTTAATCCCATCCAGCAGCCGCAAGTAGTTTCCACTTAACAAGCAATATGCATTCCTTCTATACATGGTATTGGCTGTTTTGCTGATTTGTATTAGTTTCCTTAACCTTTCGCTTACTGTGATATTCCTCATATCCAACTGAGCGTTTGCCATTATACCAATCGAGCTGGTCTCTTGTGCGGACCGTGTGTTCGGCAATTTACAATTTTTTGACCCGCAGAACTTTGCAGGCGGTTTTGTATTCAGATAACCTCTTGTGCATGGGCCTGCGGGTTTCTCCCACCCTACAGCATGAACACAAAACCTTGTAACAGCCAGATCTGAAGAGAGGGTCAGACTACAGTCGAACAAAGTGAGGTACCAACGAAGGTGTCAATTTATCATTCTAAATGGTCCTGATGTCCCACCTCCTCAGTCATTCACCTATATTCTTCGACATAAGTATTCTGGTAGAGTGGTTTAACTTTTTATCTAGCCCCAAATATGTATTTCCCTCCATCCTATTTGACACTATTATAAAATAATTGCCAACCACTCCTAGTGAATAATTATTCTCAACCAGAATTATACTTAGCCTCCTTAATTTTTAGTCCAGATGTTTAACATCTTCCAGACGAAAGCTCCTTAGTATCATACACTTCATTACTCCCGCTTTAACCCCATACTTGGGGTTAGTAAAGAAATTAAAAAGGAAGCTTTCATTTATCTGTTTCCTATACACACATCTGCTTAATCTAGTCCCCTCTTAACTAACTAGAACATTAAGAAAAGGCAAACTAACTTCCTTTTATAACTCGATGGTGAATTTCGTGATCCGATTGGACCTGCCTCAGGAAGTAGGCATTGCTCAAATTGAGCCAAGTTATTATTTGCTGAAATTGGTGACAAACACGATCCCATAACTAAACCTCGTGTTTGTTCGTACAGTATTCCATTAAAGTACATCGCTAGGTTGGTCAGTATCATTATTGATACTTTACTTAACTTTGTGCACGTTAAAGTCTCCGTATGTTGATCTAGTGTGGATTGTATGGCCTGTATGGTATCATCTACAGGAATGTTAGTGTACATAGACCAAACATCGAAACTTACCAGCAAATCTCCACTTCCTAAGTTAACGAATTCATACGAATTCTTAGCTGAAACCTTCCATTCTCGGACATATGCTTTGAGTGGCAACAAATAAATCCTGCTTTTTTGCATCACGCTTCCCTTATTATTCACATTAATTCTAAGTGGGACTCCAATTTTACGTATTTTGGCAAAACATGTGCATTTAGATGCCTAGTATCTCGTTGAAGAGAAGTATTCATCTTCAACTTCTCCAGTTCCAGTTTGCTACACACTGCTGTAGTCAACCCCTGAGTCTAGACTAAAGGGTTTCTGTGGAGTCCCTACTGATTACCTTGTATGCGGTAATGTCATCCAAAGACTACATCATTTTCTTACCTAGCTCAACCTGCCTATAACTACCAATGCTCCTACTTTGTCCGCCCTCAACATCATTTGGTCATCATCATTCATTTTCCTTTTGATGTTTTTCACTCTCTTATTCTTGTGTGTTATTTCTACATGGTTATCTATTAAAGGAACAATATGAAATTCAATACCACTCCTAGTCTCTTCTGGAAGATAGTCGATAAAACTTATGAGTTTCGCCAGGATTTCCTTTCTATTATCCTTACTGTTTGGCAAAGCAAATTTCAAACCTTCGAGAGCAATTCCCCGGTGGTGACATCCAATGCTGTTTTGGAGAGGTCTATCACTTTCTCACCAACTATCCTTTGATCCCAAACGTCTCTTATAGACGTATTTTGATTTGCCTTTTCCTGCTTCTTATACCAAAATTCTCAAGCTTCATATCATGTTTGTGATAAAACTTTTGAAAAACTATATCATACAACCTGTCCGCCATTCTTTGTAATTTAATAGAAATCTTCCAAGCTCAGAGTACTCGCAAATGATTGTCATAATCTGGTTTTTCTCCTCATCAAGAAGCGTAATGCTATAATGTTTTCTTGGGTTCTAATATTCCTGGGATGCCCCCAGAAGGACTAGCTTAGTTCTATTAGACAAATTTCGTTTATCAATATTACAAAACTAAGGAACAACCCTAAGAAAAAAACAAGAATTTCAAAAACGAATATAATTGACTTGCCGGGCCAGTGCTTTCGTGGTCTCAGTGTAAATTGATGATTCTCGGAAACATTTGTATCCGTATGTACTACGTAGGTATGTAGAAAAATGGGTTTCGAAGAATTATGTATAAAATTTAATAACTAACATGAGGATTACAAATGGGATTGTGAATTTCTTCACTTTTGGCATATAAGTACCTGGCTCGCCCGGAGGGTCGCCTAAGGAATAAATACATTCATTTAGTAAATTCTTAGTCAGATAAGTGGATAACTCACGTTGTTATTTGGCTGGATGGCCAATAGATTATAGATAATGTCCATAGGTTATAGAATAAAATGGATGATAAATCTAAGTTCATTATAGAATTATAAAAGGATGTCAAGTTCTTTTTCTGTAGGTTGTAATTTATAAAGGGACTAGACTAAAAAGATGTGGAGCGGTGTATAGGAATTCCACAAATTTAGGTTTCATTTTGAAATTATTTTCTAATAGCATTTGATTGGTTAATTTGGAAGCAATGAAATTCACGTTAATAATGAGTTTGTTTCGTATATATGTTAACACCCTTGACTAAGTTATAAAAATTTGAAGTGAAGTTTTACTTGAGAAAAATTACCTATCAGAATAAGGTAACACTTATAATAGGACATTGGGTTATAGGTTAAGGTGAAACATCTATTTGAATAGCAGGCTGGGTCAATATACTAGGGAGTTTGCTGTTCAGGGATCTTGAGCAAGACAGATTTAAAGTTAATTGCTCACCACGATAGATATGTTTCTTGAGTAGGAAGAAGGTCGGATGGACTAAGAAAATCAACAAAATAGTGAAAATAATGAATTGGAGAAACAAGGTTATAATAGACAAACTTAAGTAGAGCTAATCGCACAAGAAGAACTGCATTTTACAGGTATATTGAGCACTGATTACACAAATTGAATATGCTAGCAATAGCAAATACGTGAGTAAACATTGGTGGA
>CAAALY010000088.1:0-13141 GCA_900617795.1 Protopolystoma xenopodis
AATGGCACTCGTTTTGCTTCATCTCTGTGTCTTTAACCAGTCACGCTATTTTCTAAATATAGACAGTAAGTCCTTCTTCCTAAATTCTTCAAATCTACTTTGCACAGCAGAAATTTTACCCTTACTTAAAGTTAGTCTCATTGTTATTAGCCTTCAGTTAGTAACTTGTAAAAAAAGTGTATTGCCTCCTTCTCGTTTGCTGCATGTATGGTTCAAAAATGGAGCCAACCTATCCGTCGCTTCCTTCCAAAACCTTTTAGAGACAGATTCCGGATTTACCTTAAAAATCGTTTATTCCGTTATCTTAGACTGAACACAACTCTTTGATAAGAATATACCGTTGAGTTCTACACTATTCTATCAAGACGGTGGCGTCACGTGGGGAACCGAGTTTCAGCAGTTTCTGAATGAGCCAAGCGAGGCCAGAGTTACAGACGAGCTCCGTTAGGGAAACCGAATGCTTGCGGTAGGATAACGAACATTTCTTCTGCGCAGGATTGGAGAACGCCAATTCGAAGCATCTAACATTCTTGTGTAGCCTATCGTTTAAGAGAAATTTGAACAGCTTTGGGCTTTTATTTTCGCTATTTCGAACTAGCATTTAACCAGTAGGCGCGAATTTTCGCTCGTTTGACGTACGCACCCAAGAGTTTCACCGCAGCTAATAAAAAAGGAGAATAAACCTTGACTAAAATGAACAGTACTGCTCTAAACGGCTTTTATTCTCGGACTTGTATCAGAGTAGTCAAGCAAAAGTCAACCTATATCGCCTAAAAATCTTCTTCATAGTCGTGCTTTTCGCCAAGCAACCCCAGTTTGATAGTTTGGCTTCAAATTGAAGTAAATCTTCTGCTTTACCTTAGCCTCTTCGAGCTACCCTTGTGCTTTGGGCTCGCTTATACCCAAAACTATATTGTTCCCAAGTAAAAGGATGAATCCAAAGAAGGACCAGCATCTGCGAGGCTTAAACATCTAAGTTTCCCCTAACTCCATGCCAACTTCATAAACTTAACTGCGTCATACAGAGAAAAACGGCTTGGATAACTCAAGCTTACATCGTCCGGAGCAAGGCCGCCTGCTTAACCATTTGGGTCAGAAAAAAGTTGAGAGATAGCGAATCACTAGGTCTACCTGATAAAAACGTGCCTCCGCACCCACCTCAGTAATTTGTAATGAGTTGTTTGCTAGGCAAACGGATATAACGCCGGTGAGACGTGGAAAATTGCTAGGAAATTGCTTCAACTCACCAGGTTTTTTAATTAACGGTCTGATTACATTCTTGCTCGTGAGTTTTGTCACGAAGACCCTGAGTATTGGAGTACCTGGACATAGGAGTGCGGCTATTCCAGAGGGGACCACCCGACATTAGCTGAGAAACGACTCCATCCTATGAAGCAGGCAGGCTTTATTTGCTACACTCTGTACTATTGAAACTTCAAAACCGGGCCTGCCTTTACCTGGAACTATCATAGTAACAGGCTTTGCTTCAAACCTTGCCTTTACATTTTTTAATGAGACTTATTTACCCTGTTTCCTTGAGGATGTTGAGGGACCGGTAGTTAAATTTTTCCAATAACGATCTTAGCAAGCCTCACGTTTCCTTTGAATTTCACATAGTCTTGCCTCTCAGAAGGTCTTCTCATCTAGGGCGGACTGAAGTTTCGAATTCGCCTTTGTCTCATTTGCTCCCCCAGCAGGATTCGACCCCAGGTGGTGCAGTGTATAATCTCGACACGTTAACCACTGCCAACAGTGCCTTTGGGGCACAAGGCAAATACCACCCTAGGTCACATAAAATGATGAAGGACTGATAGTTGAAGCTTCCTACATCTGTATGATTGGGTCTTACGTTTTTATTGAATTTCACCTAGCCTTCCTTCCCAAGGGAAAATTCAATTAATACTCTTTCATCACCTTGTGTGACCCAGGGTAACTAGAACTCTTATTTAAAATTTACGGCTATTCTCGAAACTTACTTCTAATGAATAAATCTGTCAGCGTCATGAATAGAGTGAAAGAGTATACGAACCTGGTTGGTCAGGATTATTACTGAATAGGATGTTGAGGTTGGAGCCTTTTAGGACTCTAACATTTCAAATGATTTAAAAGAATTTCATGCTTATAGCATGCAATACAACCTTCATCACATCATATCACACTTAATTAAGGTAGGGATACAGGCGTTCGGTCACATCTATCTCAAATTCGTTCATCTATAGATATGGAGAGCCGAGCATGAAGTAAATAATCAAATCATAGAAGTGTAGATTCTTAATCGCCTTAATCGAAATATGGCAAATAAATCTTATATATATATATATATGTTCTACTTGTAGTCTCGAAAACCGACTTACAAAGAAAAAATAAGTAATGTAGTCGATCATTATAGCAAATACAACTTAGCTTCGTCGACAATCCCACCATATAAATGTGGCAAGGGAAAAGCCTAGACCCCCTTGACATTTTCATCTGTCCTGTATTACAGGGGCATTCATGGCAGTGAGACATATTGGTTAACGCATCGAGACTATACCCTCCGCTTCCCGCGTTCGAGTTCCGCGGAGGGTGCTGAGGAGAGCTAGGTGAAGTTAAAGCTGCCTTCCGCTTCCCTGACTGGATGAGAATACCTTTTATGAAACATTGTTATGTAAAATTCAATAGAAACTCGTGGGAAAATTCAACTATCAATCCTTCATAAACTTAAACGAACTAGGGCTAATATATCTCATTTATATGATCTACTAGTAGTCTCAAATAACTGCTTCGAAACAAAAATTTTAATTTTTGTACCTTTTGTGGTGGGTCTCTAATTTAGCCAAAATTCTTCCACTTTTTAATGAAAACGCCATAATTAAACCGACTTCAGAACTATAGGTAAATCTATATCTAACGGAATTTGAACGGGTTGCATGGTTTCCCAGAGGACTATTTCACAATATTTTGGCAGATTTTACCAGAGGCATATATTTGTTTACAAATACTCGGACGACCACAGAGTCACTGTCAAGTACCTTCAAAGTTTTCTCTTGCCGAGCTATAGGCATTGATTACATATAGCTGTTCGTACTTAGACGTTTGAATGAGAGCATGGGTAGACTTTGCCTTCTACAGTGTTCCAGTGTGCACTACTGGAGGAGATTTTATGGCATTCCCTCTCTATCGCATGGACGTAGTGCCAATGCTACTATATCTGATGATACAGTGGGCTAGATTTCCCAGAATATTTTCAGGGTAATAAAAATAACATAATACTCTAAGCATGTCTTCCGCCAGGCTTGTATGAAAAATGTTGTTGTTGAGTGTAGACTCCAATATTCCAATGACCATTAGAAATTTCCAATTTTTTTCTTGTATTCGTCTAAGCATTTACTTTATGTGCGCAGGCTTTTAAAAATTACAATATAAAGTACTAGTGTACAGGTTTACTTAAGCAGAATTGTCTCTTGGATTGTAAATGCCGCAAATACTTACTTTTATTTTTGTACTCCTCTTTCTAACTTTAAGCCCCTTCTCCCTGCGTGTTCACAAATGCGTTTGTAATTCTATCAGACCTGAGGAGGTGGGCCGTCCTCAGGCCAAAACTACCAATTACAGGCACTATTTATACCCGAAATCCATGCTTCTACTAATTCCAGCCTGAGTCCAACTCTCTGAGACCAGAGTTAGGTCATCGAGTGTTAACGAAGAGGCCGTCTTGTACACCTTTCCTTCTATACGCAAGCCACTTAGCCAGCAGCTCGCTTGGCATTGAGATAATCAGGACACAAGATTCTGTGCTTTTATGTTTAAGATGCAAGAGCATATTCCAATATTTTATGCTTGCTTAACGGTGATAGTAAAATGGATGTGAAACGGAGCTTCTCCGAGCATTTTTGCTCTCACGATGATTAGCGATTTTTGCCCTGGAAATGGATGTGAGTAGACAAAAACAGCAAGGGTCATTTGTACTGTGAACAAAAACAATGCACTTGAATAAGGCGGAAAACATTGCAGTGATGGGTAGCATATTATTCTATAGAAGATGTCGTAGGGGATAGCGCGCGCAAGGAAGATACGAATCCGATGCCGTTTGGCCTGCTACCCATATTTTTAAGTTTTAACAGCTAGTAGCAGAACAAATAAAAGTCGCTTCTGCCAACAAAACTTTTATCCCTAAAATGTAGTAAAATTTCACAATTTCATTAGGTGACATTTGTCAGCGTAAGAAAGCAGTATTTCGATATAATAATGAACTGCTGTGTAGAACCAAGGCATGGCTCGAAATAAAGAACTTATCGTATTCATGTGAGGAAATAAGTTTGGTATACAAGCATGCTTCTAACTGTCAGTGAAGGCTGAAATAAAAGTGGAATCTGTCAACCTGATGCCAATACCACTTTCTCTTGTCTTATATATTTCATTTCGCTATGCACTTTAGATAAATGGTTTTAATTAATGAATTAAATTTATGAATTAAATTTAACGAGCTTTATTCATGTCCATCTGGGCATGAATCCAGATGGAGAAACTACTGAGAAGATTTTCCACTCCAGAAGACTCATGAGTAGACACTTAGCAATATATATCTGAGGATGAGGCGTTCATAGTATGGTTAAATAAGACGTATAGGAAAAACCTTTCCATACAAAGAAAAGGCAAATTTCGATGAATTTCTTGAGATTTAATTGTTGTGGAGACTTTCATTTCCTATGAAAATAAAGGGATTCAAAGTTCGGTCTCATTAGAAAATGACAGACGATTATCGTTATACTGCTGCAGTTTGGCTTTAATATGAAACAAGGGAGGATGCTTCTTGGACTGCGTCAACCTGAACGTCATATTAAGGCTAAGAGACTGCAGTACAATGGGAAACAGCTGTCCTTTTTGGTGAGATAGACCTACGGATATCTTCACTATGTATCCTCAAAAAATGAAAGTTTCGTTTTTATGTCAGTTTCAGCCACTTTTGGTCCGTGGCTACAATGTGATCTTGGCAACCGGAGGGAATGTTTTGCAAGGGATCCCATAGTTTTTTATTGCTGAACTCACTTCCCATTTGAGTGAAAGTATTTGGGGAAGTGTTTCGTAGGTCGATCCAGCCAGAAGACGGCGGCGAAATATCCTTGCGGACGCTGTCTCTGAGGCAATCTTATTCGATTCTGAGCCTTATTGATTCATTAGCTTGAATACGGTTGTAAGTATGATACCATTATCTAGAAACTTTCGACACATGATGAACGAAATCTTTGCACGTTTTCAATGAAATCGAAGGATTGCCTCGATGATAAAATCAGCAGGAATATTCCAGTAAATGCGGTTGAACCTTCTATTTCGAAGAAAAAGTTGGATGGAAGGAATTTGTGAATTGGTTGAAACGGAAACCGAAATATGATCGCCTTGGAGACTGTTGGGTTGCACAAAGCCGTCATCTGCCCATCGTCCTACGGTTCTGATGAACCCGTGCCAATCTTTTGTCTGTAATTTTACAAGCATCATCAGAGTATACAATATACTAAACCACGAGAAAAAATTTAGTATATTGTTACGCTATTTCGTAAAATATTGTTTCTTGTTCTGATAACAAACGAGAGCTTAGCACAGGTTCATTGGATTCTCATAACGATGAGCTGATGACTTCTTCGTACAATTCCACAGTTTTCGCTCCAAAGCGGTCTTTCTTCTATTTCCGGTGAGACCAATTCACGAATTCCTTCCAACTTAATGGAAAGTCGAGTCACCCTAGCTCACTGAGAGATCTTTTAGACCCACCTTTTCCTTATATATATGTGTCCCACTCAAGCCAAACGACATCTGGCCAAGAGGAAACCGCCGTCATCTGATGGAACCGATCTTCGAGTTTCGTTATCACACACTCACTTGAAACGCAAGTGGGTGCAACAATGTGCTGCTTATGCTTGAGAAATAAGAATAAGCAAATGCTAAAAACAAAATTTTCCGGTAACATTGTTAGCAGGGTCAGAGGTGAGCTTATGGATGAAGACAAAATATGCGCTTTCGACTGGGGGCGAAAAGGGAAAGAGTTTAGAATCAGCCTTAAGAATTGTGAATAACGTGGTACAAAGGAGATCGGTGAGATATGGAGAACTCGGTGGATGGGATCCATCAAATGCCTCGGCACTAAGCCATCATGACCGTCGGAGAATCCACGTAAGACTATTTCGTTAAATGTAGTGATCGTAAGTGCAAAAACAGCAATAAGCCAAATTCACTCCTGTTCTTGGTCATGCTTTCCTGCAGATTCTTCCTTTCTTCCCAAAGTTCATATGAAATATAAGTTTTAAGCTTCTTTCCTTGCTGGGTGCCGAATCATGGTTATCTTACGAGACTGGATATTTATGGAGCTCATCTCTCAGCGAAGTTAATTGTCTCTCATCTAATGTGACATTGGGCAGCAAAAGTATTAATCAAACAAGTAAATTATAAATCATACGCCTCTTCATCACCTATTCTTGATTTTTGATGGCCCAGAAGTTACTGTACTGCGTTCTATCTTGCCTTTCAGATAAGACGGATTAGGGACATAAGCTAGCTGACGATAATTTAATTTTTTTACACTATATTAGGTCCGCATTGTTTTGAGCTTGGTCTATGAAGTATTTATATGATGGTACATGGAGGATATGAGATAAGATAAGTAACTTTTGACCTATCATAGTGAGTACATGGCAGATTGATGAAGATAACATTGTTTTTTTCTGTTTTGTATTTTTTTATACCCAATGCCTACCAAGATAAATAAATGTAGAATTCTCCAACTTGGAAGGACTTAATGTTTATGCTGTGATACAGCTCCCTAGAAATACTAGGGCAAAATAATTAAATTAGCATTATGACTAATAGCCAGGCATCGATAGAAGTTATTATAATATCTTGTGTACTAGAATGTTACTTATTTGCTGACATTTATTCATTTAAGCGATTTGAATGAACCAACTCGGATCACTGTTGAATAAATAAGCCACTGAAGGCTAAAGTCTAAGGCTCCACTTAATGCATCATCATGCTACTTAAACTTCAAGTTTAGTGACACAGTTGTAGAGCTCATATTGATATTCATGACGCCAGTTATGATTCACAGAGAAATAGGAATTGCTGACTACGCCGAATTCATGAATGCCTACCTGCCGAATTTGCTTGTTTTTTCAGGTATGGAATGGAAAGCACCATATTTTAAAATTCGATTGATGACATTCAGCTATTCTTCACCGAATTTTCTCATGATATTTTCATACTGCCGGCCAACAGAGGCAATGATAGAACGTATAAATTAGATAGCAGAAAATTGGTCAAAGGATCGGCTTCATTTGTCTCTGGCGAGTTGTAATTTGGTGTAAGAGTGGCAAGGCTTACTGACGATGCCGGCGAAATGTTTGGGAATGTACAACGTTCACGATCTGACTTTGGACTAGGTGTTGCGAAAACAAGGTCAACAACTTCTACATAGCTGTCCTATTCTCCTGGAAACTCAAGCTGGGCCTGAAAGTTGTTTGAGTTGTCTTGAACTATATATCTTCACACTGACTTTAAAGAATGATAATTTTAAGGTGACACTAACAGGGCTGGCTTCCATTACGAGCCTTTTACTCCACTTTAATCCTCATAACACAGATTTACGGACTCATTCTGTTCTAATCCTTGTATGTGTATGGCGGTGACTGTTAGTGAAAGGCTTGAGAGCAACTCATATAAGCACAACGGGTAGGGCAAGACTGAAAGAATTAAATGCCTGCATTAGGCTAATTTGAGGGTAAAGGAGAGATATAAGGGCTGTATTCACCCTATTTTGTTTAAAGTGATGATGAACTTGTAGTTACATTTTCCCATAATGATATAAGTATCCCTTACGTTTTCATTGAAGTTCACATAGTCTTGATCCTAAAATGTATTCTCATCCTGGCTGGACATGAGTTTAGAACTCGCTTACGTCTTACCAGCACTCCCAGCACGGCTCGACCTTGATTTACCGAGTAGATGCGAATTTCAAGGAAGGCCAGACATTCTCGCATAACATATTTCTTGGTGTGATTTTCGATGAAGCAAAGTCTTTATTCCTATAGCAATCAACTACATTACTTCTTTCTCGTTTCATAACTAGGTTTTTCGAGGCTACCACTAGATCTGATATAAGTGCGGTATTTATCCTATTTCGTCCTTTAGAACCTTAAATAAATAGGTTGAATACAGCTTTTTTATCAGATCTACTGATAATGTCGCAAAACATACTTATTAAATAAACTAGCGATAGAAGTTGTTTGACCTTGTTTACGCAACTTGGTCGTATTGGTAGAAGGGCTCAGAGGAACGCACTGAGTCCGGAGTCCATTCTATGCATGATACTTTCCAGAGTTGGACCGTGTATGTGGAACTTTCCCAGACGTTTCGCCGGCATCGTCAGTGAGTCTTGACACTCTTAGCATCACACTACAACTCATCAAGGAGACAAGTAAAGCCGATCCTTTGACCAAACGTGTGCTAAACAGTGGTGGTATCTCTCCATCTGCCCTGGGTTATTCACATTTCATATATCCTCCTATCACGCCTTCAGTATCACAATTTTCTACTTACTTATTTAAATTGGTATGGTGTATCCTTTTGAGCGGCTTTCATGAGAACTCTCCACACTCCACGCTGGCCTTCTCATCCCCCCTCACCCCGCTTCGCCCTTTTGATGGGGATGTTGATCAGAGTCTGCCATATTTTTACGCACTCCTTCTTCCCTAGGTCCGGTACTGTTTGCTTTGATTAGGTTCATGGTTGAACTACAACATTTGTGTGTTGACACAAAAGAGACTATCGCATAGGAATTCATAGACTTGGTATTAAGGCTAGAAACAGCATAGACGCGGTTCAGACTAGAGCTAGTTGGCCAATAGTAGCCCTGTTTTACTATAGGCATGGTCAATGCAGCAAATGCTTGACCATGATAATTACGCAGGGGCTTTAGCCTCGAGTTAGTCACCCAGAGGCAGAATGTGGGAAATAACGCCCCGTGTAACACAGATGGTGTCTAGTGTCTAGTGAAATACTTGCACCAGCGAGATAGGGTCCTACGGGGCAAAGGAGAGACTAATAAGACCTATGGAAGGAGGACGGCTTAACAATATTGCAGACTCAGTTCCATATTCCCAGCACAAGGGCGAAGTGAGGTGAGGGGGTGAGAAAGCCAGTGTGGAGTCTGGAGAGTTCTCATGAAAGCCGCCCTAATGGGCACACCATACTTTATTGAAATAAGCTAGTAAAAATTGTGATAGTCAAGGCATGATACGAAGAGATAGGATAGGTGAATAGCCCAGAACAGAAGAAGAGATACCACAACTAGTTAACACACATTTGGTCAAATAATCTGCTTCACTTGTCTCTTTGCCAAATTGTATTGTGGTGCTAAGAATGGCAAAATTAATTGACGATGCCGACTAAGATGCCGGCGAACCGTCTGGGAATGTACCACGTTCATGGTCTGACTCTGGAAATTAGCATGCATAAAATAGACTCCGCACTAGGTACGTTCCCTTAAGTTTTCCTACCAATATGACCAGGTTGCGAAAGCAAGGTCAAATAACTTCTAAACTAGAGATAATTGTCATAATTGAGTAGGGTTTCGAAATATGGTGAATACATCTCATTAGAGATAATTGGACAAAATTTCTGTCAGCAAATCGCTTTAAACTTTAACGAGTTGTTCCCACTAATCACGAGTATAGATAATGTTATTTACATCACTGCACCCCTTTTGAGCATATAGCCATTGTGCATCGTTCTTAGAAGAGAATAGAATGTAGATTGGCGAGAAACACAGGAATGAGATGCACTAGTATTGCACAGGAATGCTGTTGGTGTATAGTAGGATTTCAAGGACTTCCTTAATTATTTCATGTCATTAAACTTTCCGTTTGAATTAAAAGTTGGCTGAAATTACATTGTTCACGCTTGAGAGGAGTTTGCGTCACTTGAAGTCAGCGCATTGAAGGTGCCTAGTAATGTGGGTTTTAATAATTTTCCAATCCCTTCCAACCAGTTTTTCATACGAAATGAGAGGCCCATGGAGCTGAGTACTCTTTCACCAGCATCGATTCTGGCTTATGGGCACCTGCCCTGACTCGGAATAGCATGGTGGGCTGGCTGAGATGAAGAAATATGATAGGATAACGCCTTCGTGACATATTATGACCCAAAAAGTTTATGTTTGAGCTAGTAGTTAATGGCATCAAGGCTAGCAGCTATGAGAGAAGATACCAGGATAAACTACTGTTCCCAATTACTAATTGAATAGCAAGCTTGATTTGCCTATTACATCAATTCTGCCATCACAAATGCCTCTTTGAATTAAGATTTTATCTTTGTGAAATGTTAGCTAAGGCTTGTCTTTCTTCACTGATGTAAATGAAGTCGCCTCAAATGCTACCAAAATAGAGGCCACACCATCTTGGTCCTCATATCTACGATCACCTCAACTGCTTTAATATAGCTTAGAACTTCCCCATGCTCTATATTATTAATTATTTTCTTTATATTTCTTTATATCCTTTCAGCTACACGTTTGTCATAAGAGCGATTGCCTACCCTTTCTATTCGAAACAGCCGACCGATCTTGTTAGGCGATACTTGAAGATAACAAAAGTCCAAATGACTTCCATTAAAGAAAAGTTTCAGTCCTACTTGAACGGTGAGCTGGACATCGTTGGAGATGAAGCCTTCACCAATGCGGTACAAAACTATTTTGAGGTGAGTGGCTGTCAATCTAGCCTTCACGCTATTGCCCTCCTTATGAAAGAGTCATTCTATCGGCATCCTAATTTATGTATTAAGTTAATCAATTATCCATAAAAAAAGTGCAATAACTTAGCTCGAATAGACAGCGATGTTTGGGTCCCTCATCCAGCCTCCGATGCTATTCATTATATGTCCTCCAAGGGAATCTGGCGTTTTAAAGCCATCTAGTTTGAGTTGATTGAAAAAGAACACCGAAGCTGCCAATCTAATTCAGCACCACAGTCTCTATCAATGATTTTTGCTATTCTGAATTTCGGATTGCACATGCTTACTGTTAATGCTGGCCTTGGATGTTGCCAGTTGGATAAATCTTCCTTAGGCGCTTTACAATATTTTTTGTTGACCTTATCTACTGCAACTGCTGTTCTTGCAACCAACTCCACCTAGTTTGACACCCTTAGGTGTAAAAAATTATTATACACTGATTGGTTTCAATGTCACCAGTGGATCTAGGGGAAGAACTGATACTTGAATTTTATATAATTAAATAAGTCTATTCAAAGTCCCATTGTATTTCGCCACCTTCACAAAGGTAAAGAAATCGACATGTATAAACCTACTTGTTTATTTTCTTAACTACATAAGCGTTGATGTTTGAATGGTAAAGCGTTGTAAAAGCGGTCTGTAGCAGTATGGGGTGCAATTACTAGGCTGATTTGAGGGTGAATTTAATGAGTGAAAAAGGATAGTTTTCGCCTTTCGTGAACAAATGATGATAAACCTTGGCTAAAATTTTATAGAAAAAAAATGAAGAGAAAACCCGATACATATTTACAGGCTACTTCATTACTGCCAAAATATCTACTAGAAAAAATCCAAAACTTATCAGATTTCCAATTATCACAGTAAAAAGGAGCTTTTAGACAATTAACCATCATGGACTTTTAAAAGTTTTTTATATTTTGCTACAGGCAATAACCTGAAAGGACTAATCGTCTGGCCAACAAAATTATCAACTACGATGTTTTTAATTCTATGCAGTATCCATTCGTAGTGGTACTTTTAAATCAGTAAGACAGCAAGTATACATGCTTGTGTTAATTCCCTATATTATCTATGCCTAAGGCGGCCATGCTTTTTTCCAAACTAATCCGTTCCCAATGTGGACCTTTAATCACTTGAGAACCCATGATTTTAAAAATCTTTTAATCGCATAGTTATCTCTATTAATACACATGCTCTGGTTGCATGACTGGGAATAAAATGCTTATTTATTTCTGTAACTTTTATACATTTTGCAAATAACTCTCGGGATTATATCTCAACAGTTAGTCGTTTGGCAAGGATGAAAAATGATTCCCGTTGAGTCCTGTTAGATATGCTCAGAAAAAACTTGTTTTTGGGTAGAATCTACAGTAAATACATGGTACGTTAAAAGTGTCGTTGAAGTTATTACTCTACATTATCTGAATATCATCTGTGCTACCTTTTGCCTATCACTCTATAAGGGCAAGTGTTTTATCAGAGGCTTTCTAATTCACATTTTTACTCAGACACATGACAATGTAGAGACCTCATTGCCCTAAGATTCAACCAATGACACGTATGGTCCTATTGCTCTAGATGCAGCATAGAAGTTAGGTAATGGAGCGAGGTAAACTTGTTAAGTTATATATATATATATATGTTTTTAATATTTATTTCTGGTTTTCTGTGCCCACGTTCTACGACAAACACTAATTTATGATATATAAAAATGATTTATGAATGATAGATTATATTTACATGAAAAATGAAGGTTAAGGGCCCACAATGGGTGCACCTTGGTAGTGGATTGACAATTAGAGGGAGTCTAATTAGTATCATTCTCATTTTGATAAAAAAACGTGGCTACTCAACCTATTCTGTATTTACCTTTGTAGAAGATTAATTTTTTCATAGTACCCTAAAGATAGGGCTCCGCTTAAAATGAAATGTTCAGTATTATTCAGCTTGTTCACTAATGTTCAAAATATTTCGTTAATTTGTGGTGAAATTATATGTAAACTAGGAAAATTAGGCGATCTACTGCCATATATCTGAGTTTTCAGTGCCTAGGTGCGAAAGCTTTAGGCGTTCACCTACTTTCACTTGGTTTTACTCTAAAAAAAGACTTCTTTATTCAGGCTGGACCGGTTTCATTAGGATGGTGAACTGGATTCGAGATCGGGGCAACTACATCAGTAGATGACACCTCATATAATATGGACATATTTTTATGTTAGCTAATTCCGAGGATAGTTATTCCAGCTACAAATTTTGTTTTGGTCGGTACCGATACAGCGTGATTTGTAAAAAAAGGCATTCATGGATACCCCCTCCTTCTTACTTTAGAATCGGATCGACTATTATTGGGCATATAGCCAGGAGTTTCTGCCCTTTGGAAAGCATG
>CAAALY010000089.1:0-13138 GCA_900617795.1 Protopolystoma xenopodis
ACCAGACTTGAGTGCAAGAATAGAGATACCTTATGGCCACTACAGACTTGATCAATTAAAATGCGGTCACGGAAGCTTCATAGATTTCCAGTCAATTTAACTTATCCACTATATTAGTTGCGATGATCTTGATCATAGTTTCTTATCTTCTGTGATAAAATTGATTATGAATAGAAGCTGGGTTTCGAAGAATCCTTTAGTATATTGACAATGGCATACATTTCATTTAGTTGATTCGACTTTTCTTATATCGAAGGAAAGTTGCCTGGACCTTTTGGCTGATGAATTGTGCGAAGAAGACTTCGGCTCACCGTCCGATTACTTCGATGACTCCGTGCTGAGCTTATGTCCGTCATATGACGGACATCGTCAGAGCCAGAAACCATTATTCACAAAAAAAACACAAAAACACAACCCCGATAAAAAGTCGCCAGCTGAGATGCTACTTAATTCTTATACCTCATTTTGCGATCTTAATGTGGCATTCCATGATTTGGTTGGTTGTTTTATGCTTGTCCTACATGCATGTAAGTGGGTCATAGTGATACAGGAAGGGGAACGGATGTAGTCACAGCTTGTGTATATGTGAATAAATTAGCTTATGATCCTGCAATCATGGGTCTTGTTAGAGCTTCATGGACGCGTATTCGTGTGCGTTTGCAACACTAACTAGATAGTTGGCAATTTGTGGTCTAAAAACAGGCTCCAGCCTAGTCAAATCTTCTCTTAATCTCTGGCTCTTCTTGTTCCCTGTCCTTCTTTCTCTCTTTTTCTCTCTCATTCTATTCAGCAGCCCGATATAATTTCCTACATTCGTTCCTCTTATTCAGGATGTTCTCTGTGTTTTTAATTTCAATAGAATAACTGATCTTCCGCTTAGCTGTGAAGTCCCCATTTTTGGTAAACCGTTGGGATTTAGACCACTCTATCTGATGTCCTGTAGCGACCACATGTTTAGCCACTTTCAATTTCTGAATCCACAAATCATTGCAGGAGGTTCTTATTCTGATAGCCTCTTATGTATGGATTGACAAGTCTCCCTCACATAAACATTACCACATGAGTACAAAACCTTATAACAACCTGATCTGCAGAGGGCGTCAGAAGATTCTCTAAAAGAAGGCATGATCGAGGAAAACGTTATTGTTTCTTTATACATTATCTTGGCACCCCTTTTCCTCAATAATTCGCCTATCTTTCTTGAAAGCATGCAGGATGGTTGCATTAGGAATCTGGCAGAAGAGTTGTCCTTGTTTCCTCCAAAATAATGGTTTTCCTTTACCCCATTTCTCAAATTTATGAAATTGTTAATAATTAATCTTACCGGATAATCGTTCTCAGCTAAGATTTTTCTTAGCCTTTCTAACTCCTGTTCCTGATCATTTACGTACGCTACACGAGGGAGTGGGAGCAAAAGAGAGACGGAAAGGTAATAGGAAGAGCCAATCAGTAAGAGAAGAAAATTTGGTTAACCTAGATTCTATTTTTTGACCTAAAATTGCCAACAGGAACACGCATCCACGAAGTTATAAGAAGCCCCTGGATTTGAAGATCATACGCTAATTTATTCACATATACAAAAGTTTTGACTACATCCGCTCCCCTTCCTGCATCACTTTGACCCGCTTACATGCATGTAGGACAATCATAAAACAGCTAACGAAATCATGTAATGCGTTATTAAGATCGCAAAATGAAGTATAATAAATAAATAAGATCTCAGCCGGCCACCCTACTTGGTTTGATGTTTTTGGTGATTATTTGTAAATAATGTTTTCTTGCTCCGACGATGTCCGTCACATAAGCGATGAAAGCTCAGCACGGAGCTAACGAGGTCATAGAACGGTGTATCGAGATCTTATTTGCACAATTTAACAGACAAAAGTCCGATACAATCATCCTTCGGTCTCAGCTGAGGCCAATCTACGAATCCCCTCCATCCTCTTTCTCAAACGAAATGAAAGCTATGCCAGTATCAAAATTTATTATGATTTTTCCATCTCTATGGAGTTTTGCATCTTAATTTCCTCTAATCAGACCTTTAATATATATTTTTAATGGTACAAAATATTAAAGTAAAAATTTGTCTCTTCTTGCAGGTGAACAATATATTTTTTCATAAAATATCCATATTCATTCACTCTATTTTTCAAAATGTACCCGCTTGCCGAATTCCTTATTTGTTACTTTTGCGAAATTAATACTTGTTTACTTTCCTTTAAATATATTTTATTTGACATATCGGGGATCACATGATTTATAGTTCGTCATATACTTTTTTCTGCAAAAAATTTATCTTGCTCTGAAAGTGGGATAGTTAGTTTTTTTTAAGCCTAACTAATCTGTTTAAAGAATTATGACAGTTTAGATTCTACTCTTATTTAAACTATTCTAAAAATACCCAAATTTTTCACCTATTCTCATATTATACGAATGTATACACTATCTTTTGTCACATATATTAAACTCAGTCGCACGTATGTCTGTCCATTTTTCTGTTTCTTTATTTATATTTTGAGAGAGTACGCCTCTGCTTTGAAGCAAGCTTTTTAGCCTAATGGTATAATGGTAAAGTTACTCCCTATGGAACTCTATGTCCTCTAGTTTAATACCGTTGGGACAAGACGGGTGAATCCTGGACCAGGTTGCGGTTTATAAGCTGATCTTGAGGCTGAATAACGCATTTTCAGCATACACACTGAGAGCGCAATCTTGAATTCATTTTGAATGAATAAATTCTCACTTCGTCAAATGTAAATCTACAAATGATAAATCTTTACCCTTATCTTGGATTTACTGATAATTTAGGCACCATATCGGTAATGTAACACAACAATTTATTCTTATTACTTTTCATGATTTCTGTCGCAAATGCGTCGACATTATCGACAATGTTTTTGGCAGTCATACGAAGTGTATTCACCCTATTTTGTTTAAGGTACTGAAGGACAGAGTTAAATTTCACCCACAATACTATGAGTAGGTCTCACATTTCCATTGATTTTTACATGACCTTGCCTCCAAAAAGGTTTTCTTATCCGGAGGGAACTGCATTTCCGACCTCGCCAGACGTCGAGGCTCAGCAAATCTATGCGAAATCAAATGGATGCATGAGGCCTGCTCATATTATTGTAGGCAAATTCAACTACTAGCCGTTCTTTACCTTATACGAACTGGGATGAATACATCTCATATATACGATTTAGTGGTATTCATAAAGCCTACTTATGTGAAATTTTCTGATACGCCAGACACAGACTAGCGATTCTCAACATTACTCTAACTTCATCACTTATCTATTACGATAAATAATATATTTTTTCAAGCGTAAATATAAAGTGTTGCATTACAAGCCAAATCAAAGTTAGGCATTTCTAAGCAACTGACCTGAGAAGGTGAACATACACAACAGCTCTATTGTCAATCAAATCAGACCTTAAATTAATTCAGCTGACAGCAAATTTTATGTTGCGGTTAAGCTATAGCGTCTACTTAGTTCTACACTATTGTAAGATAAATCTTTTCTTGATCTTCGTACTGTAGGTCAGACCTTTATTACTAAGAAGAAAGGTAAAGAGCTTAATTAGTAAATAAACTAGAAAAACTCAATTTAGTACCATCGAACAGTCTTTTGATGCCTACTAAGATAAGGTTAAGATCGATATGTTTGGGTTGCTGCGGCAAGGCGCATCACCATTATTAATAAAACTTGTGGTCATCACAGAAGGCCTTCAGAGATTGCTTAGCTTCCTTTACTAAGGATTGTGAACTTATATATTTTAAATTACCTTCAGGAATGCTATTACTTACAAGCTTATCCTGATATTTATTAGTCAATCTTTTCTTTGGGCTAACCTTCTTTTGAAACCACCTTATTTTCTTTAAACTCACCACATATCAGTCCGATTTAGAATTTTTTCACTTCTATAGCAATAGCCTAAGCTCTGCTTATAAACGAAAAATGGTTTTGAAGAGCAACTCATTCTTATACTTGATAAAGCATACTGATTATCTGTCATCAGTAAACTCAATATCCAGTCCTACTAGAATCCGGCCTTTGTGCTCTGTGCCCATTATGTTTTTTCTTTATTGGCCTATATTTTACTGTATGTACCACGTTTTGTTTCACAGATGTTGAGTAGACTTGTTGATAGTAGTTATCCGAAGATAGCTTATATCCATGTTACGTATTAAAAGCCAATCACAGTTTTTGCACGTTTTGTGCAATATTAATTTTTATTATTTTCGGCACAACCGGCCCTGAATAGCCTATTATATAATCTTAACACGTCTCGGCTTTTATATTATGATATGCCGCTGGATACACAAATTAGTTTTTATCAGATTATGCCCGTTCCTGGTGCCTATTATTAACCATACTATTATTCGTCAACTCTACTCATCGTTGTGGGAAAATTCTACTACCAGTCCTTCATCATCTTGCACGAAATAGGGTGACTACATCTCAGATTAGATTTTTTTATTGGGCTCTAATCCAGCAGGTGATGCTAGAGAGACCTGAGTAAACTTAAAATTCAAATCCAGGGGCTCCTTAAAAATGCAAGGATAACGGTAATCTGATATCTAAATCGAAGCCCCTCGTGACTTCATAGTGAGGTTCATACCATACTAAGCGGCAAACTTTTCATTCCTCCATAAAGTGTAAGGGTAGAAAATTCTATGATATTGAACTAAATTGCAAAACCCTCACTGGTGACTGCAAATATTGCTTTTTGTTGCAGTTGCCTCATTAAGACATCAAGAATGAAGTTGCAATTGTGATACTATAGTCACGATCCTACTAAAGTGAGCCATTTGGATATTCATTTTCCTATTTGAATTGATAAAATTTGCTGCTAAGATTGGCAAGGCTCATTGACGATACCAACTGATGTCGGCGAAACGTCTGGGAATGTATTAAATCCATGGCTTTGCAATTGAATTTATCATGACTGTTATGGCAGAGGACATGGCACTTTTCTTTAGGTACCACTGACAGTACGACCAAGTTGCAAAATGAGGTTAAGCCACATCCATAAATTTAGATGTTATTTTTGTTTATTTATCGGAACGCTCTTTTTCATCGATTTTATCTGCCTTCAGTATTAAACACATTTCTAACTTATTTAAAAGTACTATTTTTATCATAATCCACTTTGATTATTTTAAAAATATTTTTAACATTACTTTTAACTTTTATTATTGTTTTATTTACTATTTTATTTTTAACTTTAATTTCTACTTATTTACTATTAAATCATGTGGCCTTAGTATACGAGGTTACCCCAGGCTTGCCAGGCTGCCACACGCCGCATCACCGTTACCAGAGCCACCACGGTAACCTACACCATCATCACGGCCACAATCATAACGGTGCCGGACAGCATCAGCCGCTGCAGCGGCATGCCACGGGCCCTGGAGCTGGTGGAACGAATTGGGCTGCCTGCGGAAATGGGCCGGTGAGCATTGGCCCAACTGGAGGTGGGCAACGTAAGGGCGGCGACTCTACTCCGGGGCCTGTGGTCTCACGACACGCTCCGGCCAGGGACAATTCGCCATCACCTCCACAAGTGTCAGGCAGCGCTCACCATACTCAGACGCACAATGTACCTCATGGGCATGGTACCGGTCACTCACAGCAACAAACGCATCATAATCAGCCGCACTCGGGTCATCATCTTACTTCAGGACAGAACCATGCTAGCAGACGGGGACACGACACTACCACTGGAGAGACAACAAATCCGGCAACCGGTGGCGGCAGGGCAGGGGAAGAAGCTAGAGTGAAAGGCACAGGTCTCAGAGCTGGTGAACAGGCCGTAGGAGCTGAAGCTACTGGTTCTGGACATGGTGGTGGGGCCGCTGCAGCGGGTCGATATTTCGATGATATGGAGACTCAGATGATCGTCAAGGTTGGATATACGGAATCAAGCTTAACTCATTCTCCATTCTTTTCCTTTTTATGCTTTCAATAAAATATTTAGTTTCCTTCGAAATTTATGCATAATAAGATAATCTATTTTATTTGGAAAGATAATGTTTGCCCTTCTGATGCATCGATATTCGGGTAAAGATAAGTCTTCTTAAATTCCCCTCAGGAAAATAAACTGTCAGAGCCTAAAATATATTCAAAGCGATTACTTACCGCATTAATTCGCATTCAAGCTTTCTTTGTTTCATCATTTGTCACTTTTTTTGCTAAACTAATCCTGCCTAACCAGTTAACCTTCTACCAAAGATATCTATCTTCATAAGCATTGTTTCACATAAATTCGACCCTATAAACCTTGCGCATGGTTCCTCTATTAAACACAATCTTATTTCATTAATATTGACTTGGAAAAACTAAGGTTTGATGGGTAAACTGATCTTTCCAACATCTCTAACATTGGTTAAATCGGGCATTGTAATCACTATTTTAATTGATTTATTCTTTATGATACCTGTTCAATGCTAAAACTGATTAATGAAGCTACTCTACAGAGGTCACAAGCCGAGACTATGTAGGAAATTTTTCGGTTATCTTTTTTTATCTGTATATCATACAATTTGGCTGATCTACCTAGGCTACACGGGCTACCTTTTTCTTGAATTTGGTTTTGATAAAGTAAAAAAACAGCCACTTATGCATGGAATTTTCTGTATATTAGACTGAACAACTTTCAGTTTCCGCTCTTCCGCATGGACAATGGTGGCCATGTCAGTTAATTCGAATTAATTAGGCTTCACGATACCATTGCACTCCACTTAGTCTTGCCCCCAAGAAGCTATCTTTCGACCTTGCTTAGGTATCATCATCACCCCCAGCGGGATTCGATAGTTCGTCTTAGTGACGTGCCGATACGACCCAGGTGAGATCGAAGCGAAACTTCACCCTGGTTGAGATAACGTTTTGGGAGGCAGTGGTTGGTGAAGTTCATTGGAATTGTGGAGCCTACTCACCTTCATAATTCCATACTTTACTTTTATAACTGTGTTCTTCCGCCTTAGTCTATCCGAACTTGCTTTAACCACTTATTTTTTTACCTGTTGGTGAATACAGGTGTTCCGCGACTTCTTTAACAAGGGTAGTTGTCCCAGCCTTAGCGAAGTCCGACGTCGTATTGTCAATACTCTTCTTCAGGGACGTCGCAACGCTACTAGCGTGCGTGCCAAGGTCAAGCGACTGCAAACCAGCGGCCGGTGGACCGATTTTACAGCAGGTGTCTGAACTGCTTCAAGTAAACAGTCGGCTTATAGGATATAAAGACGAGTGATTGACATCTGTTGACCACGCGGCTACTCGGACCCTCACTTAGCCAGACAGTAAGGCGAACTTCTCCTGAAGGTCCTGGCAATCTAGACGACCTATTCGTCTACTACACCATCTCCGGTGCTCCTTCCAATCTTTTCCGTACATTTACATTTACTCTCCCCTGTGACGTTTCGTATTTCATCAGACGAAGCGACGTATGCGCCTTTACTGCAACTTCATTGAACGATATTTGTAGTACCATCTCATAAAGGGTCACTTTCTTAATTTTTTATTCTTAATTTCTCGTTTGACTATTCTCTTTCACAACTGCACATCCCAGGCAGGGCTCTCAAAATAGTGAGCATGCATCCTGATCCTCAACAGCATATTCGAATCATAGAGGTATCTATACCTTATCCTACTCCTTGTTTGACTTTTCCTTTTATAAGCTCGCTTTTCACATTTCACTTTGTAATCATGCGTGTTACCTTAGGGTACAGAACTCACTCTGTTCAGTTTCCCTATGCGTTTTAAATCATTCACAATTTTTCTTAACCTATCGATACAGGAAATATCCTGTTACTTGATTTTTCTCCCTCTATTCTTGGCATTTGATCTTTTTTTCCCTCATCATGTCATGATATCACACAGTACTATTCCCTTCGTCTCCATTTCAGTTTCGCATTGCATCCCATTTGCACCAGCTTATATAATCTGGGCTACCTATGGATTAATCTACAGTTTTCACAACTTTACAGCTATTACACTTCTTTTTCTGACATACGTTTCTCTATCTCGTATTTATTCAGATAAGCCTTATTATCTGGCTCTACAGACGCTAACACATATACCATTATACCTTAAATATTGGTAAACGTTTTTCTTGACAAAATACTACATTTGCCTTTTTTATGTCTCCTCTTTTATCTATAGCTCTCTATTTATCCTCGCTCTACTTTCCGTATTTCTCTGTTTCTATCTATTCGGCTGTCTATCTCCGTCTATATATATAACTTTTTGAATTTTGTTGAGACCAACAATTATCTTTCAGTTTATTTTTGAATCTAACAAAATATGAAGCACATCTAATGCCATTGTAGTATTTTTTTTCCTACCTAGTTAGCAGACGTCTACTCGTCAACTTCAAATTGCTGGTTCAAGGAGACATCCTATTTTGTCGATTCTCCTGCATTTTACACTGGCTTCAGAGCCTTTGGCCAATATCCTTGTCTGCTTTGGGAGCCTTGGAATACCTTTGCATAGTTATTACCGATCGAAGTGATATTGTTATGATTTCCATTTTCAACTTGTTTTACCCCTTTCTTTATTATTCATATTTCGTACGCACTTTTTTTCTATAGCACTCTATCTCTTGCTTGTTCGGGTTCACATTCCCAAACACTTCTTACATGACTACCTATATATTTGCCTTCCGTCCGAATATTTGCACATATCCTTCATTAACTTGTTCATTTCATACATCTCACGCTTTCGGTTATGCTGGACAAAGACAAGCACTTATTTTAATCTTTTGTATTGCATCGTTTTCAGCCCCATGATAGTTTTTCTAACGGAGTTGCCTGTTTTTTTCGGCTTTCGGTAATCATCAATGCTTTTGATTGGAAGTCGAATTTTCATACTTCATTGCCTCTTGGCCTGTAATTATGCGCCATTGGTGTACATAATTTCAGATAAACCTCTTTTCAGCCCATCATCTTCCTCCTTTATCAATACCTGAACTGATTTATTTAACTCGTTTATACCGGCGCTGCTTTTGTTGGTTCTCGGCCTAGACCTATTGCATTCCCTATTCGTAGTCTATCCCCGTTAGGTTGGTTTGTAGTCTGCACTACTTTATTTATATCTCCATGTCTGCCATATTTCCATATTTTTTCACTTCATCTACTTGAAGCAGCCAGCTTATTTTCAGCCTTGAGCAGACCAGTCGCCCCGATTAACCTCATCCTTCATATATCCATCTTCTTAACCCATTAACCATGAAACTTAAAGGGAAAATCCAATCTTCGGCTTATTGTTGCTTTTTTGTTTTTTGTTTTTTCTTTATTTCATATCTTTTTCTCTTAATATTTCATTAACTCAAGCTGCAGCACTATTCTTTGATCTTCCTATTATTACGGCTGTTGAAATTCTCCCGGATTTAGGCGCTGGTTATGGCCGGTTTTTCAGTTCCTATGCTTAGCTCTTCTCTGTATACTAATTTAAGCCTCTTTTGGTACAAATCTATCAAAAATTCAGTTATGCATTATATTCCGATTTGTTCCTCGTTGCCATGCCATTGAGCTCTAGCATTAATATCTTCCTATGTATCTCTTCACTTTATTGTGCTCTTTCTCAATCGTTATACTTCAGCTTGCACAGTCCATATATTTTTTACTTCAATATCCTTTAGTTATTGTTTTCATCTCTATTGAAAAAGGCAGTCAAGAGAGTCACCCCGGTGTTCTTTGTTTGTTATGCCTATATCTATGTACATTATTGATACTTTGTTATATGCATCTATCATATTGATTCCTTAGGATTTTCCCTCGTCTCTCCTAACCGTGCCGATTCCCTCGTTGATTCGTTCTACTTTCTACTCTTCTTCATATAATCTTTCTCTAGTGAGCATAGCCGTGAGGCCTATCTGAGGGACTCTACCTTCTGCCTAGGTTTTTCGGAAATGCTATTTGCCCCGCGGTTTTTGCTTTTCCACTTTCTTGGTCAGGTTACGCTCTTATTGGACTTCATTACTTTACAGGTATTTTTCTTACCCTTGAGTTGGCTATCAATCCTGATTTAATCCTTGTTCATCCTGATTGCTCTCTTAACTATGCACTCAATTGCCTCTAATAATTTATTTTCCCAATTATCTCTATCGCTTAATCTCTCATTTGCCTTTTCATTAACCGAGTTTCTGTTGACCAAGTTTCGGTGCTTGCTCTAGCTTTTTTTAACTTATCATCCTATTCTGAAATGTTATGTTATCATTCTCACTCATTGCTTTGCTTCCCTCTTCATTTCACATTCATTACCCCTCACTGCTTCAGCCCCCCTGGCCTGCCTTTCCCTTAAGTTCTCTCATTCCTGTTATACTGCCTTGGAACCGGATACAAAGAATTGAAATCCAGGTAGTGAAGTAAATAATTTATTCTAAACATACATGACAGCATTGGAGGATGTGATTATTTTCGTGTGTAACTATTTTTAGACTTGTTTATCCTTTCGATCCGCCTCACTATGATCAAGTTCGTCCATTGTCAAATTTTTTACTGCTAGGCGATCATTGGTCTCCATTCTTTACGTTAAACATCTTGATAACATGGTTTCATCATCTCCAATTTTCTTGCATTATTTTTTCCTCAAGCTCTTCATACCTCTATATACAATTGGCTATACCACCTCAGTGAGTGTTTGTCTATACTGAAACACTCCATTCCCTCTTACAGATCCATTATATCGTCAACCCGCCTGGCAGCCAGGCAACCAACCGGCGAACTAACGGTGACGATATGTCCTTATGTATTCATGTTTTATTCTTCATGCTCCTTGCTTCCGTTTGAAAACGAATGAAATGCCTATAAACCCCGATAAAGCTTTCTTAATTTATCTGGTTGCGCACAAATGAATAGTTTTTACTGAAACTTGCTATATCAAGTCAAATCTTAATCGGATTCCTAAATGCGCTTCAAGGCGGGCATCCAATTTCGTCGTCTAGACTTATCATTTTTGCCTACAACAAACCTGAAAGGTGACAGTCAGTGTACTGAGCTAAGTTTCTTGTAGCGACTACAGAGCTCTCGCCCGAAATCAACTGAATAAATAACTTTTGGCATGACTTTCATTTCAAAGGAAAAGTAGGTTGGAAGCAAGTTGTGAAATGGTCTCACCGGTAACCGAAAGAGCATTGCCGCAGATGGAACTGTTCGATTCGTCAGGGTCGTAGGACGGTGGACAGAGGACTTCTTCGCACAATCCGACAGTCTTCACTCCTTTGATTCTCGTTAAAACTGTTTCACGAATTAGTTCCAACCAACTTTCCCTTTGAAATGAAGAGTCATCTCGTAATATATCAGTTCTTTTCCATAAATAACTCGTGGTTCTATCGGAGTTATTATCACCTTTACCTTTATCTTATATAACAAATGTCAACGACCTTGGATGGAATTCATGAGCTTTGTATCAAACTGCCTTTCTCTTAATGAAAACTATTAGATTTGAGTAACAAAATTAATAATTAATTAAGTAAATCAAGTAAAAAATGGACGCATTTAGGGAAGAACGCACTACCTGAACCCTTACCATAGTTAAACTGTCAGACTAACTTTGCTCTGTATCAACGGATATTCTGTAGGTAATTTATGTTTCATCCCTCACTGGCTTACTCACTAGTGCCAACCCTTTTATCTAAATCTGCGATTGTTTCCTATTTTTCCCCTAATTTACGGTGAGAAATGGGTCTGCTACACGTCTTTGCTTAGCAATTTTTGATGATAAATGTTACCTAGAAATTATTGTTGAAAAAGTATTTTTAAATGCTCTGATATTTATAGCTCTAAAAGCTGACTATTGCCATACTGATTTGAACTTGCTGGCTCCTGATTCAAGACTTCAAATCTTCGATGAACTTGTGGAACCGAGTGTGGACGCTGTACCACTGACCTTAACTAAATAATATATGCTATCAAATAATGGCACACTAAGCCACAATAAAGGCCCAGGTATTTAAAACAGATAGCTACGACCAGAATCTTAGCAATTAGCCCAGATCACCGAAGATTTTTTAAATTACTGCTTATCCCACTTTTTGATTTACTATAATGCCTCTAAAAGTTTTTTTGGCGACCTGCATTGCCTGTTACTTTGTTTAAGCTGGTAAATGGAACGAAGACATCAGGAATCTGCTGGTGTGCAAATAAATTCAAATATTTGTTCATATAATCTTTGTTGGAAGCCTCAGGAAGCAAGCTAGGTTGGAATTAGGCTTTATTAATTTGATTACATCAACTATTGAGTAAGGCACAAAAGTGGTCATAGTTCTAAAATCTTCCAATAATATTAGAAAACTGCTTACTTTGGAGTCTTTTAAATATGGACTTTGTTAATTGTAGCAGTAGTAGTTTTAGCTGCCTAAATTAAATCGAGTTAATTATCTTTTCATACGTAGACCTATCCTGCACTGACGCCGCATTCTTCACAAGTTGACTGTCAAAAGCTTTTTCGAGTTTAGCTCCTCTTCCACCTTGTTTAACGTACTCACTGGAACTTTTCAAATACGGGAACACACGTGGTCTGGTCTGGAGTTTTCCTTACTCCATCTGAGAAGGGATTGGTCAATGCCGTCTAGGCCACAGAATTCCTAAGGCAGCTAGCATTGGCCCTCATAAGCCTGACTTGTAAAAGGAACTGCCATCAGCAGCAATAGCTACGGAGTTGACGCCTGTGCAACGATGGGCTAATGGGCCCAGTATAAATAAGAATTGACTCACCTAATTCTCTTAGAAAGTATGTTTGAGCTGATTGGTGTGGCAGCTGCCTGTATGTCTAGTAAAATTAGCATCGTTTGAAGAAAGCCGCTCCGTAATCAATTTCAAACATCCTACTGGCCAATTTAAAGAATTCATATCAGAGACTGATGAGTCAGACTTAATACATTCCATTTCATGTGGATAAGAGTTGTCAGCAGAACTCCACAATACTTGTTGGAATCGTGTTCTTCTGGTTAAAGGATGAACAAAAAGTAGTGTTTTGACGAACCCTCAAGTTTAAGTGTAAGATCTATGACAGATTTTAGCTAAGTTGAATTTCTGATTTACTTATTGTACTCGGGGTACGGCGATGCCATCAGAATCTCCAGCTTAGACCAAAGACAGAAATAAATTACCTTCAACTCACTAAATAAGCAAG